>OY744607.1:73926512-73983552 GCA_963556255.1 Allolobophora icterica | reverse complement strand
CTATCCCTAACTCTAACCCTTACCCTAAGCCCTAATCCTAACACCTAACCCTAACCCTAACCCTAACCCTAACGCTAACCCTGACGCCATTTTGTTACCTCGCCGGGACCTGCCACCTATCGAACAACTGAAAACTACACTGTCCTTCCAACACCTCACGCCACCTGGTGAACACGCCAACAAGCTACACAGAACGCCATCTATCGGCTCCAAATACATCAACAGCCCTAACACTGACCCTATTCATTCGACGCCAAACGGTGCAACTACGCCACTGCAGCAACGCAGCGCCAGTCCCAAGCCTGGATGAAGTAAGGAGGGTGCCGTCATACTACACTACGTTTGAAAGCAACCGCTACGACGCACGTGTTAAGTATATAAAACGGACTTGTATATATTATAAATATCTGCACGCAGAAGTGTAAATATTATAAATATACATCTATCTACAACACACGGACAGTGTACAGCATACGAACTGAACATGTAAAACCTAATACGGCGGTCTACAGGCGGAATCCAGACATATACAGCTCTACAAAAACGACCCAGCGATGGAGGGAGGATCTGCCGTGTGCCAGTGCCTCACCGGGCCTAACAGCCACACCAAAAAACCTAACCCTAACCCTAACCCATAACCCTAACCCTAACCCACTAACCCTAACCCTAACCCTAACCCTAACCCTAACACTATCCCTTGACTGCAACTACTAGACTACTCGTTTATTGATTGGTCATCTATTCGTTATTTCATTTCTTATTTATTTATTTATTTATTTATTTATTAACTTAGTAATTTCATCATCTGTATAATTAATTATTTATTTCCTCATGTTCTTTTATTCATTTAGTCATCTAACCCTTATTCATAAGCCACGCATGCAATGTTAAACTTAATATGTTCACACAATACAAAAGGTATTAAATGATGGACACATAAGCGAATTTTGTATCATCTGGAGCTTGTATGATTAAAGAGGTTATACACGAAACAGGATTTGCAATCTCCAACGAGAGCTCACTCTTCTCTATCAGCCTCCTTTCGTAAGGTCTTAAACAATTCTATTCCATCGCGGTTTTGTCTTGTCAGCTCATGAGCGCCTATGATGAGTCTCTCGTGAAGTTGCGCTATATAAATTTAAGATTATAATTACCATACGACACTGCTTTCGCAAACTGAAGCTGGTCATAGTGAGCCAATACACTTCATGCAGATGAAGCGCATGTAGAAAGGAAGGAAAATAAACATAAGAAAACCTTTGTGAGGAACGAGTCACGTTCTTTCTGAATAGGCCTACTTCGCATGTTTCCCGGATATTATTTCGATGATTTGGTCTGGATACCAGCGCAGCACGAACTCTTCACCGGCTCTTCATTCGTCTTATTAATGCAGCGTAGCAGTTTCTGATATTTTTATGCGCTATGAGACCGGATCAGTGAAGGCATTTTCAATAGCAACAATCCAAAGTCCTAAAGCCACGATTTACAAGTCAGTGCAGCGAATTGACGGTCGGTCTTATCCGAGGCTACAGACGGCAACACAATAGCGCCGAATAATAGCTTTGTTGTGGTCTCAATTGGAGGCTAGAACTGGTCAGAGGCAGAGCTTTCTCGCTAACCCAGTCATTCAGCCGCTCACGTCGTTCATTTACGACAGGTAATTTCGGCGCTTTCGGCTGTCCATAGCCTTCGTCACTCAAGCGTTGAAGGACTGTTTGTTGCCCAGAGCATCTGTACAGTTCAACGAATTGTAAAACAGACGCGAAGAGAAAGACAGATAGAAAGACAGACAGACACAAAGGGACAAAGATTTACAAGAACAGTTTGCTTCTGCCCTAGGTTGCCTCCCAACAAGCAATTCAGTCAGGCAGCCTAGCAGACAGGCTCAGAAAGACAGTTAATAGTACAAAGATACATAAAAGGCCAAGAAGAGCCACATGAGTGACAGAGAGAGCGAAGGGAGGGAGGGAGAGAGGGTGAGAGAGGCAGTGGTTAATGTGTATGTGTGTGTGGATCAGACAGTGGTCTTCGATAGTTCTAGTTGTTTTGTTGTCCAACTGCGACTTCCAGCGGAAGAGAGGAATTTAATCCCACAACGATCAGGTCTGTCAATGTGTTCCGTAGTTAGTCAGACATATAGCTCTCTATGAATATTCACTATGCCCAATCTATTTGATTATTCACCAGTGCTCATGTTTCCTAATTCAAAAGGCCTACGAATTAATTCTGTTATGTTTGGCCTAGAGGCTCTTTCGCATCGAAAGGCCGATTACTAGTTGAGAAAGAATTATGCATACACGGTGGCGTGTGATGAGGTCGACTCGCCAATCGAGGTATTCGCATGACAAATCGCTTCACAATGGAAATCAATCATCTCTCTACATAAAGGCATGGGACCTCAACCTAGAGCATACCAAACATACAGATATGCATCTATACATGCATAGCATACATACACACACGGTTCAGTTGTCCTATAGGTAGCTGTGCCGGAGCGTCTTTGTGAGTTAAATAAAGTGCGCTATACAAGTGCTCTGACCCACATACATACAACGGATCATTTCCACAGATCTGATGTCAACATTTACTAGAATCAGACCATACAACCGGGGACTCCGAGATGTATTTCGGTCTCCACGATCCAACCTACGGCGAAGACTAAAGGCCTATGTAGGACCTTCAAGTGCAAGTAGTTCGGGTCTTTCACCCTTTTGCTCGACGCTCTTTTGAATAGAAATAATCGACACGCTTTGTTGGCCACTGCTGTGCCAGGCGCAGTGGACCGAATTGCACGAGGTGTTCTACCGAGCAATTATCGGTGATTTCTATACGAATCTTTCGTATGCGGACAGATACAGCAGCTTCGGCTATACAACTTGTAAGCGACCAATTGGAGATGTTTGTACACATCAGTTTATGATCGGTTGGCAACATCTCTGGCTGCTTTTGCAGGTGAAAGGCTGCTTCAACTGGAAATAGGTCAACTGCAAACAGGTCAGGTCGCAGGAAGTCGTCATTGGGCCGATGGAAGAGGGACATTTAGGTTACCAACATCAGAACGAGCGGATCTTCATCAACCGTGGAGAAGAAGATGAAATCGTAAGATCACTGTTACAAGATGCCACTGCTCCTCCTGCTGCTGGTGTTACCATTGTGCAAAGCTTTCTCTCACTCTAATAGGAATGTAACATGAAACTTATATAGCGCCATTCAAAGATACTTGATGAGTAAGAAATGTTACGAAGAGTTTCCTGAGGTCTGCTCTTCGAAACCCTGGATTCAGACAATGATACTCGAAAATCCCATTGCGCGTTAGAGTTAATGTTAGGGGTAGACGATGGTTAGGGTCAGGGTTCGTGATAGAAAAACAACAGGGATGGGGTTAGGGTTAAGGTTGGTGTTAGGAACATGAGAACAACAGCGTTAGGGTTAGTGATAGAAGAAGCGTATCCAGTCGCTGACTGGTTGTTACTGTTTGTCGACAGGAGTTGGTCTGTTATCGCGTCAGTCGGGTGAGAAGAGCAATTGTTTGGATCGCAATCATTGTCAGTCTCTTCTTTCTTAAGCTCATCTTCTTTTGGCGAAAGGATTGGGAGGTCAAGTGCATCGCCATCAGGTCGACCGTCAACGAAGCCGATTGGGTTCTTCTCAAGGTACAGTGATTATCAAGGACAAGACTTTGTCTGTCTGCTGGTCAGTCTCTCTCTCTCTTTCTCTCTCTCTCTCTCTCTCTCTCTCTCTCTCTCTCTCTCTCTCTCTCTCTCTCTCTCTCTCTCTCTCTCTCTCTCTCTCTCTCTCTCACTCACTCTCTCTCTCTCTCTCTCTCTCTCTCTCTCTCTCTCTCTCTCTCTCTCTCTCTCTCTCTCTCTCTCTCTCTCTCTCTCTCTCTCTGCTTCACTCTCTGCCTCTCTCTCTACATCTCTCTCTACCTCTTCGTCTGCCTTTATGTCTGTATCTGTCTCTGTCTCTGTGTGTGTCTCTCTTCTCGCCGTAGCAGTATTCTCTTTTTTTCTTAGCATTGTAATTCGAAGGAGATTTTTCATTTAATTTAATATCAGTTTCATATCAGTTTCACAGGACGAATGTCGGTCGATAAATAGATTTTCTGGTCTGTCATTTATTCAGGACAAGTACAAGCAATGCTTTGCTCACAAAGTTCACACTCAGGTTGCCAACGAAAGGACCTAGTAAGTAAGACGACGTAGCAATTCCTACGATTACTTCTTCAGGTTCTGATTTCATCTTACCTCTTACCTTAACCTACAAAGAACTCTTTGCCGTATATTTTTCTCCCTTGTCTTGTCATATCTTTCCTCCTGTCCTTGTCTTACCTTACCTTTTCTACCTGTCCCTACCTTGGCATATCTTTCCTCCTGTCCTTGTCGTACCTTACCTTTTCTACCTGTCCCTACCTTGGCATATCTTTCCTCCTGTCCTTGTCTTACCTTACCTTTTCTACTTGTCCCTACCTTGGCATATCTTTCCTCCTGTCCTTGTCTTACCTTACCTTTTCTACCTGTCCCTACCTTGGCATATCTTTCCTCCTGTCCTTGTCTTACCTTACCTTTTCTACTTGTCCCTACCTTGGCATATCTTTCCCACTGTCCTTGCTTTACCTTACCTTCTTTATCCTTTACTCGTTTTCTAGCTCTGCCTTGCCATTACGGAATCTCATAATTCATGGGTCACATGGGTTATGTTTCCGTTGATGGAGGACAACTGAAGTCAGACAAATGTCTCTGTTTCCCATTTTCTGATTTTGTTTTACAAGGACGTCGCTTGTATCGTTCTCTTCTCTAAAGTCTTTTCTGAGGCACAAAATTAATTCTTAGACAGTCAAATAACTTTTATCAGACTTTTGTATCGATTATTCTAGATTATTTGTTAACAGTGCAATTGCTATACGAGTTGCTGTTGCGGGATGTTATAGTTCAACTTACCCTCCCTCCATTCCATAACACATCAGAAGCTATCCCTCCAATCGATGCCTCCTACGTTGTTGGAACCGCCTATAGCAAGCGTATCTGAAGTCGTTCTCATTCAAAATACAACAGCGTTTAAATACATTTCAACGAAGAAGGTTCAGAGCTTAATCTGCTTCTTCATTCTGAAAGAAGCAAGATAAAGCTCTTATTTTTTCATGTCTTCTTTAGCAACGGTTATGCCGGTGACATCAGCGGCGCCGTCAATGACGCTTTTGACGCTTCAAATGACGTCACGAATATCGACCTCACGTTCAACGCCACTGAACCAGAAGCACCTTCCATTCAGGTCTGGAAAGAACTATTGTTCTAACTTGAGTTCTTCACAAGAAGACACCAGATACAAAACGTGGGTTAGAGCTGAAGGAGTTAGGCCAACGCTGGTTTAGGAATGGAACAAAGAAAATGAAACGATACTTGTATAGCAGCGGTTTTCAAACTCTATTTTTATTGTACCACCAGGTAAAAGATCGAATGCTTGCGTACCACCAGTCAGGGTCAGATCAAAAGCATCAGGCGAGCGCGATGTCCCCTTCCAAGTAGCGTAGAATCGTAGGTATACAAATTTAAAAATTAATATAGAATTTTAAGAATGTAATCTTTAGAATTTTTTCGCAAACCACTTAGCGACACCTGGTGTACGACTAGTGGTACGCGTATCACCGTTTGAAAACCGGTGTTGTATAGGAACCTTGACCAAATCCTCCACGCACACAATTGCTCAGCGCCATCGACTGATGCCTTGTTAAAGAATAGTGGCGCTTAATAAAAGGAGAAATATCAACAGGCCACGTAAATAGCGTTGCAATGGTCAAATGCTTTAACCATTTGTTAGTCCTCTCTCATTTTGAGTTCAATGTGGAAGAAATTATCCTTTCTATTTCTTGTTGTCTTTTGAATCAGAAATTCTTTCGCCATCAGAAGATCAAGTACATCTTCAGCGTTCAGAAGAATCTTTTCGAGAAGACCAGGTCATTCGGTGCTTTCGATCTTTTCTCTCATTTCTCTGCGATTCTCTGTCGGTCCATAGACCGACTTGAGCAATGAGCAGTCGAGTATTCGTTTATTCAGTAGTTTGTGCCTATGATAATTATTTTGGTGTCAGAACGCAGCGATTAACAAAAGATCGTGTGGGTCTCAACTGTTATAGCGATGTCTATGGATGCGAAAGGCTTACACCTGAGTGCTAAACTGTGGCTGAGTGGAGCAGATTGATGCAGGCAGCATAGGTATAGCTTATCTAAGTAGCTAGGCTTGGCTGCTAGCTAATGATTACTCATGGAAAGCAGCTAATAATATTATATGACAGCATTCTGGGCAGAAAGTTCTTCGTGTCTTTATTGGGCAAGGCGAATGAGTGAGGTCGATTGCGGAGATTGTAGCCTGTGTCTGGTCAGTCCAGACACATCAATCGTAGTGTCGAGAGTTACTGGTGATGGATTTGAACAGCGCCGCATCAGCTTCGCTTTCCAGGAGCGCTGCCGTCGGTGTGCCCTGTGGCAAGAAGCCCGCTCGTCTCATTCGCTGGACGAACCATTCGATCCGTTCGCGTACACCTCCGCTCAAGAACCCCCACCATGTGGGGGACGCATACAGGAGTCTGGCCATCAGGGTGGCACGCGTGACCTCAAACAGAGCCTGTGCGGGCACTCCACACCCCCGGTTGGCTTTAAAGCAAACAGCGACGAGGAGCAAGAGCCCAGGATCTTGTCCACGTGGGGTTTTACCGTGAGCTTTTCGCCGAAGGTTACTCCAAGAATATGAATAATAGCCGTTATCTGTACTCCCGTCACTGAAGGCAGAGAAACGAGGGAAGACATGTTGTGAAGTACAACAACCATTTCACGAGTCTTGGCAGAATTCCAGTCGCCCGGGTCTTAATGTGTTTTATCTCGTCCTGCACAGTTTCGATGTTCCCCGAACCAACCGGTAAATAAGAATCCTCCGCGTATTTTATAAGGCGGTTCAGGCCGTGCACCGGTTGAAGAGCTGGAGTGCCGATTATGAAAACTGCTGACCAACCACACAGCCCTGTATTACGCTTGCGTTGATAGCCGCCACTGGGGCCGCGTGTATGGACCGGTCGCAAACAGTTACTCATCGGCCGTAAACGGCTTAGTCCGGATCAAGTAGGCTGTGACTAGCGGAAAACAGTGTGCATGAACTTAGTTTAACCCTTTGCAGTCCTCTGTCCAGCTCCGTGGGACATTCTAAAAATTCCGATTCGATACTATGTCCCACCTGGCGGGACATGCGCATAGGACTAGCCCATAAAGTCTGGTGTCTCTCCTAGTGGGGCAAATGGCATATTTATTGCGAATACAGTATCAATAAACAGTGGTAGGTCACCAATGTTAGGGTACATGGTATTTCTCTCTTCATTTGCATGTTAGGGTACATGGTATTTCTCTCTTCATTTGCATGTTAGGGTACATGGTATTTCTCTCTTCATTTGCATGTTAGGGTACCGGTACATGGTATTTCTCTCTTCATTTGCATGTTAGGGTACATGGTATTTCTCTCTTCATTTGCATGTTAGGGTACATGGTATTTCTCTCTTCATTTGCATGTTAGGGTACATGGTATTTCTCTCTTCATTTGCATGTTAGGGTACCGGTACATGGTATTTCTCTCTTCATTTGCATGTTAGGGTACATGGTATTTCTCTCTTCATTTGCATGTTAGGGTACATGGTATTTCTCTCTTCATTTGCATGTTAGGGTACCGGTACATGGTATTTCTCTCTTCATTTGCATGTTAGAGTACATGGTATTTCTCTCTTCATTTGCATGTTAGGGTACATGGTATTTCTCTCTTCATTTGCATGCAAGCAAGACGGATACACAAGAAGGGTAAAGATGTCTCGGAAACGTTTCAGGGGAGCGGAAGTTTTAGAAATAAAAGATTAGATGAAATAAGTACAGATAGTGAAGACAATGAAAGTAGTTATAAATGAAATTTTTTACAGACCTTATGGGCTAGGGAAAACATTTTTAAGGACCGCAAAAGGTTTAGAGTGGGCTTAGCTAGTCGGAGACCAACATGGGCGTGGTCCAACTAAAATTTACGTGGTAAAACCCAGCGTCAATAGTTTTGCGGTTGTGAGCAATCGAGCATGCGCAACTGTATTTATATGATTCCTATGCCTGTTCTGTATGACTTGATTTGGGTGTGATTTTAATCTACATGTATCTTGATCAACAAAGTTCTATCTTAGACTTATCTATGGTACATGTTCGTCCTAGTTAAGCGGGACATTGTTCCCTTTATTGCATATGTGTAATTGCTTGATATATTTTTCTTCAATGGTTGTTTTTTAACAATAAATTTAATGGAAATTGTGGAAAATTGTTGACGTTGATAGCCATTGACTGGCCAGTAATAAAAGCTGGCTAATTTGAGTGTTGTGTTTTGTACATGAAAGGGCCATGGGAACTTGACATTTTATAACCTTGTATGTAAATAACTTTGCCTGTTTATTACACTGATAGGCACGGACAGGTTCTCGGCCAAATCGTCATTAATTATTAACAATTCGTGAGGACGAAAACGAAAAGCATCATAAAGTTCATTGTCTCGAGAACGAGTGGAGTGGATTTCGGCGATCTCTGTTTACGGATTGCCGAAATCCACTTGAAATCCACTCTTTTTGGCGTCTTAAACTTCTTCTAAACCGACGAACCACAGACGCCGCCATCTTTGTGCTCGTACTAAGCCAGACTAGTCAATTTATGCCTGGCTGTCCGGTGGCTTAACCTTGATCTAGACAAAGCGCACTAGGCCGTCGACATGCTAGCCGATCTTAACCGATAGTCGAGCTCAGAGCCAAAACTAGTCTGGACTACCGTTTACGACCGGTCCATACACGCGGCTCCAGATGATACTTTCCTTTCAAAAAATTCTAGCTACGCTGCAGATCAAGATAGTTAATTAGCCAGTTGAATATGGAGTCTGGCACTTAGAGTTTGGAGAGTGTTTCGGCGATTGCCTGATGCCGTAGTGAGTCGAAAGTCTTGGGGTAATGCATAGAGTTGACAATGACGTATTCGTTTTGAGCGAGCAGTTCCGTAATGCTTTGTGTTCTGGCGATGGTCGCCATATATTACGGCTGCAGCTGTAATCGAGTTATGGGCGAAAAGTGTATTTGATCTTTCATCGTCAACGGTGGTAGAATCGTTGCGACGCTGGAGTGCAGACCGGACCAGAATCCGTTCCACTATCCTGAACAGAATTGGAAGCACTGATATTGGGCGATAGTCAACCGGAGCACTAGGCGCAGCCACCTTAGCCTGCGGGCGAATGATAGAGGTCTTCCACTGCAGAGAGAGGGCGAGCTATTTATCAAGTAAGATAATATTACGGCATTGCCTGGAGCAGCCAACCGCAAGAACCCATCAGTGCCCACTGAAGCGTGATCCGAAAGAGACCCTGCTCCGTCACCGTGCAGAGAGCAAGGTTAGTCGTTTGTTTAATGCTATAGATTGCACGAGGAGGAAAGGGGAAATGAGAATCCAACAGAGACCACCAGTCAGCACTTACAACGCGTGTCAGGGTTGCCTTGTTTTATGTTATGTTTTGTAATGTAGCAGTAAATGAGAAATCAGGAGATGAATATTGATTGGTTAAAGAACTTTTCATGAGTGTGGTGACGATAATGATCATGATGATTGAGTAGTAGCAGTGGAAGATCGAGTCTGTTCTTGATCGTGTGTTCTCTTTATTCTTTTGCCAGTTCTTTTCCTTTGATCCGCTGTTCGTATTTTCACAACACAACAGGTCTTACATCAACGGAACAGCAGAACAGGTGATCACTTCGTACCAGTTCTTACGAGTTATTCCCAGTTTATTTCAAAGTTTAATTTGCAATTTCATTTATCAACATTTCTCTGCATGCTATAAATAAACAGAATTAATTGGAAACAATTATTTGCATATTATTTGAGCTAGACAGTTAATTTACAAACGAAAGAATACAGTTTGAAAATATTGAATCGTTTTGGTTGTTCGTAGGCGATGGACATTTGGAGAGAACGCCATTCGCGTTCATGTTACACCAATCATCGTCCTGCTATTCACACAGGTGAGCGCCTGATAAGACATAGGTACTCACACAAGTGAGATCTACTGCTGAGACATAGGTAATCACGCAGGTGAGATCTGCTAATAAGACATAGGTAATCATACAGGTGAGAGCTGCTGATAAGACATAGGTAATCATACAGGTGAGAGCTGCTGGTAAGACATAGGTAATCATACAGGTGAGAGCTGCTGATAAGACATAGGTACTTGCACAGGTGAAATCTATTAATATGACATCGGTTTTCACACCGGTTAGATCGCATGTAATCACCCAGGTGAGATCTGCTAATATGTCATAGGTAATCACAAAGGTGAGATCTGCTAATAAGACACGGGTAAATCATAAAGGTGAGATCTGTTGTGCAAACACAGGTAAGGTTTCTTGTGTGAGGGTCTCATAAGATGCTTCCAAAGGATCTGGTTGTATCTGATACAATTGAATAGTGTATTATATGAAAACATCGACTGACGCTCTTCGTCTTCTTCTTCTTCGTTTCTTAGGCTCTGAATCCATTCTACGTCTTCCAGTTGTTCAGCATTCTTCTGTGGACGATTGGAGAGTCGTACTACTACTATGCCGGATGCATTGGCTTCCTCACCGTCGTCTCTCTCGCGGCTCAGATCATCCAACAGCGAATGGTCTCATCATACTTACTATAATATTTGGGTGATGGCGGTGGGGGCAATTTTAGGGAGGTGGTAAGTGAAGTAAAGAGAAGCAGAAGGGAAAAGAACACAGCTGCTATTTCAAAGGGGATTCAGATTAATAGGAAAATACGTCATTTAGTCACATATTCTTATATCTCAGACTTATCATTGTTCAACGAGGTCATCTAATTATCTTTGTCTGACCATACCGTTCTTGGTGAATGAGCTTTTTAGTTTGTTGGATCTACGTTTTGGAACTCTCTCCCTGTGTCTGTGCGCTCTGCTCAGTCGCTTGTGCTACTTTGTTCTCAACTTAATACTCACTTTTTAAAATTGCTTATCCACCATAGGCTTCCTCTCTGTCTGGCTGTCTGTCTGCTTCTGCAATCATGGGCGTCCGGAGGGGGGCGCAAGGGGTCGCATTTGCGCCCCTGGATTTTGCAAATATTTTATAAAAATAAAATCTTTTGATTATTATGATTATTACAACAGTCCCAACACGATTTTCAATGCGAAGAAACACTCAATTATTTAGGTAAAGTTCTTGATCATCATTTATTTCAATTTTTTCCTATGCAAAGTTTTTACATGCAAAAACGTCATTTCGCCACCCCCCAAAAATTCCCCCTAAACATTTTTTGCGCCCCTCTAAAAAAATTCCTGCGGACGCCCATGTCTGCAATGTCTCGTTTCTGATGTTGACCGACTGAGTGAATTATGGGATGGTTCAATTCCTTTCAGATGGAGCGTGCGATCAAGAAGACCGTCTCCTTCACCAGAACCTGTCGCGTCTGGAAATGCGACATCAACGGTATAACTTCGCTACTTCCTTCTTTCCTCTCACCGTCTTTCCTTTTTTCCTTCTTTCCTTCTGCCTCTCTGCTTTGTTTATTCTTAGCTGCGATAACTTCTTGTCGACTACATCTTACTTCCTTCGCTGTTTCCTCTCGTTTCAGACTGGAGCGAAGTTCCGTCTGAATCTCTCGTTCCAGGTGACGTCATTCAGATCTCTGACGTCAGCATCATGCCCTGTGACGTCGTCCTCGTATCTGGCAGTTGCGTCATGAACGAAAGCATGCTAACAGGTGGTTCATGCATTCTAGGAAGCAATCATCTGTGCTGTGATACATTCTGAGTATTCTGTGCTTTGGTAGCCTTTGTCCCTTGTGGAAAATAGGAGTCACACTGGCAAATGCGACATATGAAAATAAGGATCAGAGTTCATTTTACATTGTGATAAATGCATAGGAGAGCGAGCAAAGCCAAATGAACAAATCAATTGCAATGAAATTGAAGAAGTTGCCGCCAACTGTGTGTTGGATTTTAGCAACCCTCCAATTGAACAGATGACAAAGGCTGTCGAGTAATCAAGTTTCTTAATCGTATACGATGTTCTATTGCAATGAATTTCCAAGGTTTTTCAATTTCAATTCCTCCTCTTCTTTATGAGATGCGCTATAGCCGATTGGTTACAGCATTCGCATTGTAACGCGCAGAGTACGGGTTCGATCCTTCTCCGATGAGACGGTTACTGCGTATGAACCTTGAGCAAGTCCTTTACTCACAATTGCTCAGAGCCAATGATTGATGCTTTGTCATTAGACAGTGGCCCTTAATAAATGCATAGTGATATTCTTCTTCTTGTCAGGCGAAAGTGTTCCAGTGGCGAAGGTTCCAGTTTCCGCTGACGATTCCATCTTCAACATCAATGAACATTCGCGACACGTTCTCTTCTCCGGAACAGATGTCATCCAGATGCGATCATCAGACGACGCAGGAAGTCCAGCCAAGGCTGTCGTCTACCGCACGGGTCTCTTCTTCCAGGCTCTCTCTCTCTGTCTGTCTGTCTTTCTATCTATATGCCCCTGTATCTCTTCTTCTAGGCTGTCTGTCTGTCTGTCTATCAATATGACATGTGTCCCTGCGTCTCTTCTTCTAGGCTGTCTGTCTGTCTTTCTATCTATATTTTATTTTTTTTTCGGATATTTCTATAGCGCCTCTCGAAGTCAACTACTACTCAGAGGCGCTCCCGACTACAGCATTTGATACTGTGCCGGAATTTTCACGCCGAAGCGCCACGAGCAATTGCGAGTGAAGGACTTGCCCAAGGTCCGTACGCAGCGGCTAGAGTGGGATTCGAACCTGCAACCCTTCGGTCACAAGGCGCCGAACTTACCACTGAGCTACCACGCCCAATATGCCCCTGTATCTCGTCTTCTAGGCTGTCTGTCTGTCTGTCTATCAATATGTGTCCCTGCGTCTCTTCTTCTAGGCTGTCTGTCTGTATGTCTATCAATATGCCCCTGTATCTCTTCTTCTAGGCTGTCTGTCTGTCTGTCTGTCTATCAATATGCCCCTTGTGTCTTCTTCTAGGCTGTCTGTCTGTGTGTCTATCTATATGTGTCCCTGTCCTTCGCTCCATCTTTCACACTGTTACTCTTTCAGAGGTAACATACGTATATATCTATTGCTACTCCCAGTTGGTCATCTAAAGCAGGTCACAGTAACTTCCATTTGGCTACCTAAAGGTCCTAAATTCCTTTTCTTTATCCTTCTGCTGCTCCGTTTATCCCTCCTCCTCCTCCTCTTCCTCCTCCACCTCTTCCTTTTCCTTCTCCTTCTTCTCCTCCTCCTCCTCCTCCTCCTCCTCCTCTTTCTCCTTTACTTCCTCTTGCCCTCCTCATTTGTTCTCCTGCTTGTCATCTTCAGTTGGTCTGTGTGTATGTGTTTGTTTTGTTGGTGTTTTCTTGCAGGGTTTTCAACGGCCAAAGGTGAACTCGTTCGATCGATTCTCTTTCCTAAACCGTTGGACTTTAAGTTCACGAGGGACAGTTACAAGTACATCGCCTTCCTCGCCACAATGGCTCTCGTCGGAATGATCTACACCATCGTCATCAAGGCACGCTGGGCGCAATATAAATCTCTCTATGCTCTTTCTCTCTGTCTCTGTCTCTCTGTATATCTATATGTCTGTCTGATCTGTCTAATCTATCAATCTATTATTAAGGAACATTTATATAGGCTTTCTGCTCAGGAGCGCTCCCAGTCCAGCCACGGCTAAAAAGAGTAGTGAGTGGCAATCCATCCATCATCCATTTATCTACCTATGTATAACTATAATAGATGTCTGTCTCTCTCTCTTTATCTCTCCGTCCATTGTATCCTTTTGCAACACAGCAGATCAGCACAACAGTCAACCTCATACACCCTCGTCTACTCTCTCATTCCGTTCTTCCAACCACCCATCTATCCATCAATTCCTTCCTTCCTTCTATCCTTCATTTCTTCATTCTTCGTTCCTTCTGTTCTTCATTAATTCTTTCCTCTTTTCTTCCGTCCATTCGTCCTTCATTCGTTTTCTTCCTACTTTCTTTCCTCTTCACTTCTTCCTTTCTTCCTTCATTCTCTCTTTCCTTTTCCTTCCTTCCCTCTCTCCAATCCTCCATTCATCCGTGAATCGTTGCGTCCGTTTCTCCAGGTGCTGAATGGCGATGATACGGAGGAAGTGGTGCTTCGAACCCTTGACCTTGTGACGATCGTCGTTCCTCCAGCTCTTCCAGCGGCCATGACCTTTGGCATCGTCTTCGCTCAGTTCCGTCTGCGTCGGTCCCGCATCTTCTGCATCAGTCCAAACACAATCAACGTCTGCGGCAGCATCAACGTCTTCTGCTTCGACAAGACTGGAACTCTGACCGAAGACGGACTCGATGTCCAATCCATTCGACAGTCAGTCAACGCCAGGTAAATACCAACCAAACAGGGAGATAGGGTGGAAGGACAGGGAGGGAATGAGGGATCGTAGGAGAGAAGGATACATGGGTGGGTGGGAAAAAAGGGAATGAGGGATCGTAGGAGAGAAGGATACATGGGTGGGTGGGAAAAAAGGGAATGAGGGATCGTAGGAGAGAAGGATACATGGGTGGGTGGGAAAAAAGGGAATGAGGGATCGTAGGAGAGAAGGATACATGGGTGGGTGGGAAAAAAGGGAATGAGGGATCGTAGGAGAGAAGGATACATGGGTGGGTGGGAAAAAAGGGAATGAGGGATCGTAGGAGAGAAGGATACATGGATGGATGGGAAAAGAGGGAAGGAGGGATCGTAGGAGGGAAGGACACATGGGTGGATGGGAAAAGAGGGAAGGAGGGAGCGTAGGAGGGAAGGATACATGGTGGATGGGAAAAGAGGGAAGGAGGGATCGTAGGAGAGAAGGATACATGGGTGGATGGGAAAAGAGGGAAGCAGGGAGCGTAGGAGAGAAGGACACATGGGTGGATGGGAAAAGAGGGAAGGAGGGATCGTAGGAGGGAAGGATACATGGGTGGATGGGAAAAGAGGGAAGGAGGGAGCGTAGGAGGGAAGGATACATGGTGGATGGGAAAAGAGGGAAGGAGGGATCGTAGGAGAGAAGGATACATGGGTGGATGGGAAAAGATGGAAGGAGGGAGCGTAGGAGGGAAGGATACATGGTGGATGGGAAAAGAGGGAAGGAGGGATCGTAGGAGAGAAGGATACATGGGTGGATGGGAAAAGATGGAAGGAGGGAGCGTAGGAGGGAAGGATACATGGTGGATGGGAAAAGAGGGAAGGAGGGATCGTAGGAGAGAAGGATACATGGGTGGATGGGAAAAGATGGAAGGAGGGAGCGTAGGAGGGAAGGATACATGGGTGGATGGGAAAAGAGGGAAGCAGGGAGCGTAGGAGGGAAGGACACATGGGTGGATGGGAAAAGAGGGAAAGAGGGAGCGTAGGAGGGAAGGATACATGGTGGATGGGAAAAGAGGGAAAGAGGGATCGTAGGAGAGAAGGATACATGGGCGGATGGGAAAAGAGGGAAGGAGGGAGCATAGGAGGGAAGGATACATGGTGGATGGGAAAAGAGGGGAGGAGGGATCGTAGGAGAGAAGGATACATGGGTGGTTGGGAAAAGAGGGGAGGAGGGAGCGTAGGAGGGAATGATACATGGTGGATGGGAAAAGAGGGAAGGAGGGATCGTAGGAGGGAAGGATACATGGGTGGATGGGAAAAGATGGAAGGAGGGAGCGTCGGATGGAAGGATACATGGGTGGATGGGAAAAGAGGGAAGGAGGGATCGTAGGAGGGAAGGATACATGGGTGGATGGGAAAAGAGGAAAGGAGGGAGCGTAGGAGGGAAGGATACATGGTGGATGGGAAATGAGGGAAGGAGGGATTGTAGGAGAGAAGGATACATGGAGGATGGGAAAAGAGGGAAGGATGGAGCGTAGGAGGGAAGGACACATGGTGGATGGGAATAGAGGGAAGGAGGGAGCGTAGGAGAGAAGGATACATGGGTGGATGGGAAAAGAGGGAAGCAGGGAGCGTAGGAGGGAAGGACACATGGGTGGATGGGAAAAGAGGGAAGGAGGGATCGTAGGAGGGAAGGACACATGGGTGGATGGGAAAAGAGGGAAGGAGGGATCGTAGGAGAGAAGGATACATGGGTGGTTGGGAAAAAAGGGGACGAGGGAGCGTAGGAGGGAAGGATACATGGTGGATGGAAAAGAGGGGAGGAGGGATCGTAGGAGAGAAGGATACATGGGTGGTTGGGAAAAGAGGGGAGGAGGGAGCGTAGGAGGGAATGATACATGGTGGATGGGAAAAGAGGGAAGGAGGGATCGTAGGAGGGAAGGATACATGGGTGGATGGGAAAAGATGGAAGGAGGGAGCGTCGGATGGAAGGATACATGTGTGGATGGGAAAAGAGGGAAGGAGGGATCGTAGGAGGGAAGGACACATGGGTGGATGGGAAAAGAGGGAAGGAGGGATCGTAGGAGGGAAGGATACATGGGTGGATGGGAAAAGATGGAAGGAGGGAGCGTCGGATGGAAGGATACATGGGTGGATGGGAAAAGAGGGAAGCAGGGAGCGTAGGAGAGAAGGACACATGGGTGGATGGGAAAAGAGGGAAGGAGGGAGCGTAGGAGGAAAGGATACATGGTGGATGGGAAAAGAGGGAAAGAGGGATCGTAGGAGAGAAGGATACATGGGCGGATGGGAAAAGAGGGAAGGAGGGATCGTAGGAGGGAAGGATACATGGGTGGATGGGAAAAGAGGAAAGGAGGGAGCGTAGGAGGGAAGGATACATGGTGGATGGGAAATGAGGGAAGGAGGGATTGTAGGAGAGAAGGATACATGGAGGATGGGAAAAGAGGGAAGGATGGAGCGTAGGAGGGAAGGACACATGGTGGATGGGAATAGAGGGAAGGAGGGAGCGTAGGAGAGAAGGATACATGGGTGGATGGGAAAAGAGGGAAGGAGGGATCGTAGGAGGGAAGGATACATGGGTGGATGGGAAAAGATGGAAGGAGGGATCGTAGGAGGGAAGGATACATGGGTGGATGGGAAAAGATGGAAGGAGGGAGCGTAGGAGGGAAGGATACATGGGTGGATGGGAAAAGAGGGAAGGAGGGATCGTACTAGAGAAGGATACATGGGTGGGTGGGAAAAGAGGGAAGAAGGGAGCGTGTGAGGGAAGGATACATGGGTGGATGGGAAAAGATGGAAGGAGGGAGCGTAGGAGGGAAGGATACATGGGTGGATGGGAAAAGAGGGAAGGAGGGATCGTACTAGAGAAGGATACATGGGTGGATGGGAAAAGAGGGAAGGACGGATCGTTGGAGAGGATACATGGATGGATGGGAAAAGACGGAAGGAAGGATCGTAGGAGAAAAGGATACATGGATGGATAGGGAAAGACGGAAGGAGAAAAGGATACATGGATGGATGGAATAAGAGGGAAGGAGGGAGCGTAGGAGAAAAGGATACATGGATGGATGGCAAAGAGGGAAGGAGGGAGCGTAGGAGGGAAGGATGCATGGGTTGATGGGAAAAGAGGGAAGGAGGGAGCGTAGGAGGAAGGACACTTGGATATATGGGAAAAGAGGGAAGGAGGGAGCGCCAAAGGGAAGGAGGTGTGGATGATAGATGTCTCTTCTGCTAACTCCTCTCGGGCATTCAGTGTCTCTCTGTCTGTTTGCCTTCCTCTGTCCGCCTCTTTTGATCTGTCTTAGTATTCTTCCTGTCTGATGTCTCTGTGGCTAAATGCATCCTTCGTAATATTCGCTTAAGTTTCGCTGCAGAGTCTGACGTCCATTGTTTTCTTTCTCTGTCTTTCATTCAGTTTCGACAGAGAAGAGATTTCGAGCGTCGACGAAAGGCTCCACCTGGCGCCTCAAGTGTTGGCTGCAATGGCAACATGCCACTCCCTGGCCATCGTCAACAACGAGCTCTGCGGAGATCCACTCGACCTCAAGATGTTCCAGTTCACGGACTGGGTAGACACGACCGACCATCCTTCCTAATCTAATCTAATCTAATCTAGGCTCATCTAATCTAATATTGTAACTTCTGTAGCAGTGTTACTGTGATGCACAAGACATTATCAACCAATGGCCCTCAATCCCACAGGACGATTCCTTGGACGGAACTAGTCAGGATCCTTGAGATCTGGCCATGATGATGAAGACAATGATTGGAAATGATGATGATGATGACGATGATGATGACGACGACGATGATAATAAGATGATGATGATGATGATGATGATGATGATGATGATGATGATGATGATGATGATGATGATGATGATGATGATGATGATGATGATGATAATGATGATGATATGTTTCTTTGCCTAGGTTTTGGAGGAGGTTGATGCGGCTGGAGGTGGTCTTGGTGCATCAACCATCGTTCACCGCAAAACAGCAACTCTTAACGGTGACCGACCACAGTTAGCAAAGCAGGTAAAGTCAGCTATAGTCACTGACGTATGATATATTGACCATGGAGAAGGTTTAACAAAATTTAATGTGCTACACAAATCACACAGCTATATGATCTAAAGGATCATAGTTGATTGTCGTCTGTCTGTCTATTTGTCTGTCTAGTTGTATGTCTTTTTATTTGTCTGTCTGTCTTTTGTCTGTCTAGTTGTCTCTATAGTTGTCTGTCTGTCTATTTGTCTGTCTATTTGTCTGTCTGTCTATTTGTCTGTCTAGTTGTCTGTCTATTTGTCTGTCTGTCTATTTGTCTGTCTAGTTGTATGTCTTTTTATTTGTTTTCTTTTTGTTTTGTCTGTCTAGTTGTCTCTTTAGTTGTCTGTCTGTCTATTTGTCTGTCTATTTTTCTGTCTGTCTATTTGTCTGTCTAGTTGTCTGTCTATTTGTCTGTCTAGTTGTCTTTCTATTTGTGTGTCTGTCTAGTTTTCTGTCTGTATGTCAGTCTGTCGGTTGCAGAGTCTTCGTCCATTGTCTCCAACGTCTTCAATGGGAAGTGACGATGAAATTGGAATCATAAAGCAGTTTACGTTCAACTCGAGACTCCAGCGAATGTCTGTCATCACTCGACAGAGGAGTCAGCCTTCGTCTTCGTCGTCAGGTGGCGCTCATCAGTTCCGTGTCTTTGCAAAAGGATCACCGGAAATGATCGCATCTCTGTCCGTCAAGGAGTCGCGTAAGAATCCTTCCGCTCCCATTTCCTTTGGTCTGCTGTCGTATATATGGGTCTCCGGCTGTTTCTCTGTGTGTTTGCCTATGTCTGTCTCTGTCTTTCTCTGTCTGCCTGTGTATGTCTGTGTCTGCCTGAGTCTCATTGTCCGTCTGCCTGACGTTCCAATGTGTCTGATTCAGTTCCTTCTGATTTCGACGACGTTCTGATAAACTACACGAGGCAGGGCTTCAGAGTGATTGCCATGGCGACCAAAGTTCTCTACGATGACGTCACAGATGAATGCATCGATGATGTCTTGACCAGGATTCAAAAGATAACAAGGTAACCATGGCAACTTCACAGCATCCGTAGCAACAACTAGGCTGCTGTAAAAACGAAACAAAATTACATCGCCTACCTGCCTTGTCTGACAGTCTGTCTGCTGTCTGTCTCCATGGTAACCGGTGGGTAGCCATCTTTGTATCTGTATATGTGGCACTCTCTCTCTTTCTCTCTCTCTGTCTGTCTGTCCGTCTGTCTGTCTGTCTGTCAGACAGGCAGACAGACAGTCTACCTGTCTGTCTGCCTGTCTGTCTGCCTGCCTGCCTGTCTGTCTGTCTGTCTGGCTGTCCATCTGTCCGTCTACCTGCCTGTCTGTCTGTCCGTCTGTCTGGCTGTCCATCTGTCCGTCTACCTGCCTGTCTGTCTGTCCGTCTGTCTGGCTGTCCATCTGTCCGTCTGCCTGTCTGTCTGTCCGTCTGTCTGTCTGTCCATCTGTCCGTCTACCTGCCTGTCTGTCTGTCCGTCTGTCTGGCTGTCCATCTGTCCGTCTACTTGCCTGTCTGTCTGTCTACCTGTCTGTCTGTCTGTCTGTCTATGCATGTATGGTGATCGTCTGATGTGACTATCGTGTGAAGGGAAGAAGTGGAGAGGGAATTCATCTTCCTCGGTCTCTTGGTTCTTGAGAATCGACTAAAAATGGAGACATCGCCCGTCATCGCTCAACTCCATGCAGCCAACATCCGCACTGTCATGGTAACCGGTAGGTAGCCATATCTCTCTCTCTCTCTCTCTCTCTCTCTCTCTCTCTCTCTCTCTCTCTCTCTCTCTCTCTCTCTCTCTCTCTCTCTCTCTCTCTCTCTCTCTCTCTCTCTCTCTCTCTCTCTCTCTCTCTCTCTCTCTCTCTCTCGGTGTCTCTCTGTCTTTATGTATGTCTCACTTATGGTCTAAGCGCGCCTGTTATAATAAATAATAATAATAATAATAATAATAATAATAATAATAATAATAATAATAATAATAATAATAATAATAATAATAATAATAATAATAATAATAATAATAATAATAAGATGGTTTATATAGCCGAGGCCGAAGAAAACGGCGCTGTACATGAGTTACAAAAATCTATGACAGCCTGTAATGTGACAAATGCCGATGTATGTGGCAACATGTGACAGGTGACAACATGTTGACAGCGTTGAGCGTTGCTCGTGGATGCCGGATGTTGGAAGATGACGATCACGTCATCATGGTCTCCGTTTCAGCAGCAGATGCTGAAAGTCCCTCGCACGTCTTCTGGTGCCCCATTGAACCACCTGGAAGTGAAGCGAACCAATTGCAAAACAAAGTAACTATTAGATCCTCTTAAGATCAAGAATGTTTGATCTTTCTTTGGTCATCTAAATCAGTGCTTCTGAAACTTTGGTCCGCGAGCCCTCAGTTGCTGGTCCGCAAAGTGAGTCAAGAAACCTGACAAAAAAGATGATAGACGTTTTCTCAAACTATCTTTAAATAGACACTATTGTCTCGCAATCAAAACCATATTTTTCAATATAAATTAAAAAGATTTGTTCTGGGAGTAAATGTATTTCAGCGATTGTAAACGAAAACCGTCGAAGAAATAGTTATTCGACGAATTGCTGACAGGTTAAATAAAAGTTGTTCGCATTTACTAGAAATTTTGTTCGTAACATTTGCGGCTTTTTTACCAGCAATTAGAAACCGGATGTGACGTATCTCTTTCGTCTTCGTCTCTGCTTCCGTCAATAGAAAATAAACACTTATAGATTCGATATTATAAGTATAATAGGCCTATATTACAAATTTGAAAATTGTAACATTTAAAAAACATACCACACCCCGGAGACAAGGACGGCGTTCTATAGCTTAACACACTTCTTACAGTTTCTTAAAGCAGTGTTTAATCTAGACGTCTTTTGGGGGGAAATTTTCCCCCTCAGGATTTGTGTTCCCCCAGAGGCCAGCAATATTATACTGTAGAGACCTTTTTGGGGAGGGAAATTCCCCCTACCCCCAGGATATATGGTTTACCCCCCGAGAGGTCACGAATTCCTAAAAAAAGGCCATCAACGTTTTTGAGAGAGTAATTCGTATAGATAGTGTAAAATCTGGACGAATGACTAAAAAAAGGTCATCAACTTTTTGTAAAGATGACAAGTAGAAAACGTTTTGATGAAAGTTGAAAAAGTCTGAAATGACAAAATTGGTTGGTCCCCCCAGAAACCTTGTTTCCTCTCCCAGAAGAGGGGGACTAGATTAAACACTGTTCTTAAAGTCTGAGGGATTTTTCTTACCTCGGGCGTTAAAAAATTAAAAATAATAAATATGTTAATAAACGGCACAAGCATACATGTATATTTATAATTTTTTTAAATGCAACTTTTTGATTTATATAAAATCAGTACAAAGTATTCAGTTGATATTTAGTACTGAATTATATAGCCGCGCTACTATTAAAAATAATATAAGCAATTTTTTGACCCAATATATGGATAAAAATAATTTATAAATTGGGCACCGGTCCTGCTGCAACGAGAAAATTCCTGCCGGGCCGTCACACTGAAAAGTTTGGGAAGCGCTCATCTAAATGACACATTCGATCATCTACACCTGGCGTGGAGCAACTGGTCCTTCGAGCCGACTGTGCCTTGCTCTCATCCGTGCTGCGTAACCCTTTCCATGTGCTCCGTGTTCTGTTCCCGCCTAAAGTCAGTAGACAGTACAATTTCCGTCCTCGACCGCATGATTTTACACTCCCTCATAAGGACGATTCCAATTTTGTCCCAAGAGTTCTGTATGCCACATTAAAATAACTCTTTCTTTACTTTAACTTATCCAAAAACGTTAACATCTTCAATACTTGTTAAGTTTCCAGCCTGTCCTAAATCCTCCAACATTACATTACTATTACTTAGCATCACTAATGTATTTGTAACATATTGCGGTTTGTCAATGTGAGTCGATAATAAACGAATAATAATTGATCATCTAAATGGAACACTCGATCTTTTAAATGGCATTCGATCTTCCTCCGCGGCTCATCTAAGATTCTAAGTAACACATTCGATCTTATTCTGATCACCTTCTTATCCATTCTTTGATCGTATTGTTGTTTCTGAGTCTGCCTTCGATCCTTTCATCCCATATTTAGGTGTTTTTTGTTTACTTTCTGGAGGTGGCCTTCGAACAACTGGACATGGATGAGTTGGAGAAAGGGAAGGAGGCGTCCTATGACAAGTGGAGCAGCAAGCATCGCTTCTCCCTTGCAATCTCTGGCAAATCGTGGGCTCTGCTGAGGCAACACCATCCGCAGCTTCTGCCACGGGTCAGTCCACTCGGGTCTCCCTTAACGGTTCAGCTATCTAATTAGTTGTAAAACTTGTGCTTTAACAACAACAACAACAACAACAACAACAACAACAACAACAACAGCAATAATAATAATAATAATAATAATAATAATAATAATAATAATAATAATAATAATAATAATAATAATATTAATATAATGCGACCGCCTATCAGCGACATAGGCGGTCGCATTTCTTGCATCAGTGGCGACAGACGCGAATCAGCTTTTCTTTTTCAGCGTCTGTCCATCAGCATCCAACGCTATAATTTGATTGCATTTAAAGGCACTTTTCCCACGCTTTCCCCCGAAGACGAGGCCTGACCCTCCAGACACTATCTCTGCTCCTAAAAACAATAATTTTTTCCAAATCCTGAGGGATCCTTGATACCTCGGGTAAAAAAAAAAAAAAAAAATAATAATAATAATAATAATAATAATAATAATAATAATAATAATAATAATAATAATAACGTTTTAACGCCATTGCTTTTAGAGGCACCTTCACACCACACCCCGGATACGAGAACGGCGTGCTCCAAGCTTAAATAGGCCTACGCTTCTTTTTATAGTTTCTTAGAGCCTGAGGGATTTTCGTACCTCGGGCGAAAATTAAAAAAAAAAATAATAATAATAATAATAATAATAATCAACATCACCATCATCAGTCTAATTGTGTTCGTTAATTCTGTCATTGTGTGAGGGAGGAGAGGTGGATGGGGAGACATGGAGAGACACGTTCGGTCTTTCCTGGCATTAGTCTTCTGCGTTGTCATAGGAACCGAATCTCTGCAGATGGATTGACTATGCGATTGTTCTGCGCAACAGGTGGTTGTCAGAGGAAAGGTCTTTGCTCGTTTCTCTCCCGATCAGAAGAAGCAGCTGATTGAAGAGCTGCAGAAAGTTGGGTAAGTCACTTCTTCTTTAATAGCACTGGCTTCTAGAGAAAGTGGGAATCAGGGCCATTCTCCAAGATTGATATAATTAGGATTGTCTGTTCTAGGTTGCGTTTGTGTCAACTTCCGTGTTACGAATTAACGAATATTGATTGATTGATCGGTCTGTCGATCAATCGGTCGCTCGATCTGTTGTTTGTTTGGTTGGTTGGTTGGTTGGTTGGTTGGTTGGTTGGTTGGTTGGTTGGTTGGTTGGTTGGTTGGTTGGTTGGTTGATTCATTGATTTATATTTTCATGCGACGGATGTGATTCAGGGTGTACCCTGGGTTATATAAATTGACGGACAGACAGACGGTCAGACAGACTGCTATGAATGTCAGATGATTCTGATTGCAGCTACTACGTCGGAATGTGTGGCGATGGAGCGAATGACTGTGGGGCTCTGAAGGCGTCTCATGCTGGCATCTCGCTGTCAGAAGCCGAAGCATCTGTCGCATCTCCGTTCACCTCCAAAGAACCAAACATCACCTGCGTTCCATCTCTCATCCGGTCAGACTCATCACATCATCATCATCAGCAGCAGTCACAGTTCAATGACTCCACGCATAATGAACGAATGAACGAATGAACAAACGAACGAACATGCGAAAGAATGAATGACGCTGATGATAACGACGATGTTAATGACGGTGATGATGATGACGGTGATGATTATGATGATGATACCGTTGAATACGATGATTACGATGATTATGGTGATGACGATGTTGATCATAGTGCGGATTGGTTATTTCACAGAGAGGGCAGGGCGTCTCTGGTGACGTCATTCGGCATCTTCAAGTACATGGCCGGATACAGCATGACCCAGTTTCTCATCGTCTGCATCATCACGTGGCCTGTGGTGAGTTCAATACATGACCCAGAATAAGAGGAAGAAGAGGAGGAACAGAAGCTGGAGGAATAGGAAAAGGAGTAGGAACAGGAGAAGAAGGAGGAGGATTTCTAAAGGACTGCTCTATGCTTTTGATCCGTTTCGTGATATTTTGGGTTTTGGGCAGGTGACCTTGTGACCTTTGTGTCTCATCTTAAACTGAAGGTAAACAAAGACGCAGAAGATCAGAAAGATGGACTGACCTGAAATTTTAGACTTGGATGTTGATTGCAAGCTAATGCTGGTGAAGAGTAGAATGGATGCGGTAGAAGAGGATGACTGTGGGTCAGTGAGTGCAGATTGTCTTCTCTGTGGTTTGGCTAATTGCGTAGTTGGCTGAATGTGTTTCTCTTATTGGTGTTTTGCAGGTGGGATCCACTCTGTCGGATTTTGAGTTTCTCTACGAAGACCTCGTCTTAATGACGACTCTCTGCTTTACCTGTGAGTTCAATTGTCTGTGTGGTTCCATCTCAAAGTAGGGATAACTGTTTAACTACACAAAGACTTCTGAGGCGTTGTTGTCAGATAGGACGTTCTTTGTCTCTAAGTAGTCCCCGGCGCCGCCGCCGCCGCTAAGCCCTCAAGTCGAAACCAGTAGCTAAGCTATCGACTGCTAGCGACTTCGTTCACTTAATATTTTGCTTCTTGTTTAAATCGCGGTTTCCAAATTTCGAACTGACGAAGACTTCAGCAGCAGGACCTGAGCAATACTTACAATACAATACAATACAATACAATATTCGTTTGTTGAGGAAAACATGATGACAAGCCGCAACTTGGTACAATTATAGCCTTATAAGAGAAAGAATTTGCTCTATTAGTAAGAGTTCTTGTCAAGAATACGATGGATATAGGCCTAGTTGTTTTCTTTTTTGGCAAAGTGAATTTATGCAGTCTGTTACGAAGGTGGTGCTGATTATTATAAAGACAGGGAAATAAGTAAGGTGAGAATTGTCCGGGGATCTGGGGTTCAACTCTTTAGTTTTTCTTATGATCCACAGTTAAGTCTACATTGCATATCCCAGGGGGTCGTTTCCAGCCCCTCAGTTGTGCTCGTGTAATTTAGCATTATTTGATTCTGAATCTCTGACAAAGTGAAGAAATTTCCATGGTGCATCATGCATGTACGCATTTTTTTATTTTCTTAACAAAGTAATCGATTCTGATTCCAGTTTGACTTTTATAATTGTTAGAGTTGAAATCGGCTGCTTTCAAATATCGCTGACATCAGTTCGTAAAATGCGAATAAAATATTCAACTCCCCATGGAGCCCTCAGTCTTTTTCTACAATTCCCACACTGGGACTAAGTGCCGGAGTATATAATTCTCGTTCTCTGCTGCTGCCTGAAAGAGGCACGCATCAGCAATTTTGGTCAACTGGTTGGCTGTAAGATCTCTTAGATCGGGTAGGCCTACTGCTATAAATCCTCCTCGCTTCATTCGATTTATCAAGCGCTCGCTTTCACGAATTCACGTTAACATTAATTTTCACAGTTATAGATCTGTCCTCTGTCAGCATGCCCACATGGAGCGGAGCCCATATTCCCATATTGGATCCGTGTAAAGCCCTTATAGAAATGACGGTACGGTCAGTAGGCCTACAGTATACGGTAAAAATCCATTATAATTATTGTTAGGTAATCAGGTATGTTCAGTTGTTCACTAGACATACCTGATTACCTGAGAAGTCGATAGCAAGTCGCTAAGTCAGTCGCTAACTCATCAAGTCAGTCGGTAACTCCTTAGCGACTGACTCCGGGTTCTATCTCTAAGTTGTCTTCACCTGTGAATATCGCGTCTTTCTATTTCATCTTCTCAATGACATAATTTTGTTATTAAAGGATGGAAAATCGATTGACTTTATTCCCTTAAGTCTCTCTAGTTTCTTTCACTCGGTGCGAGCTTGTAGCGAAATCTTACTTATTAGATAACTTTTCTACTTAGTTTAATCTATATAAATAAAGCGAGAATTCTGTCTGTCTGTCTGTCTGTCTGTCTCTCTGTTTGACCGGGCTTAACTTCTACAATTTTGCACCTTTTCACTCGAAACCTCACTCCTGTGTCGGCCTCGGCATCGGACACCCAGCGGAGGGGTTCGCGTACCCCCTTTTCACCGCTAACATGGTGAAAATCCCCCAAAACTCTACCCAACCGACCGCCGCCACAGGGCTACTGCGAAGCAGTAAGTCCACGGGAGACTGCGAAACAGTCGTCGCCAGAGGGCGACTGCGAAGCAGTCAGTCCACGGCAGAGGTCGCAATACGCCAGAAGGCGTATACAAGACTGCGAAGCAGTCTCCGCTGTACGCCAGGAGGCGTACACAAGACTGCGAAGCAGTCTCCCCCACAGGTCGCCTAAATTTCTTCCTTATTCGCTACACGCATTTAAATTTATACCTACATTTGTTGCTTATTCGCTACAGGGATTGAAACTTATAACCCCGGGCAACGCCGGGTAAACCAGCTAGTAATTAATATAGGCATAGAATAAGGTAGTTTATTTAAGGCGGCTTTTAACTAGAATGAGTTGCGGTAAAGAAATAAAAGTTAAGTTTAGGGAAAGATCCGTTGGTTAATGTTGATGAGATGTCACGTAATCAGCAATGGCCGATCGGTTGCTATAACAACCAAGGACGCTAGCCAATGACAGTTCGCGGGGATGTCTTCGATTTGGAGAGAATGACGAATGTTGAGTTGCAGTTCAACGGATTTGTTTGAGTTGAAAAACATTAATTTCTTCAGTAAATCTTCGGATTAGTTCAGTGACACCTACTGTGTGGGCTTGATCACAGAGCCACAGAAGTTTGGATAATTTCGCTCAAGAACTTATTAGAACTCACTGATAATTGTTGAGGTGATATGGAGTTCGGAACTGTCTTTAACCGTCGTCTAGTTTGGTGTTCAACGGACGTTTGAAGTTGCAAGTTGTGGATTGTTTTGATTGCTGGTCTACGTATGAACGATGCAGCTTCAACTTGTGCTGGTTCATGGTCTTCTGATGCCCCTCGTTTCATCCGATCCTTCTTGCCGAAAGGGGAAATCTGCGATATAACATCCTTTAGGTTGGACTCATTAGAAATACAGAGAGAACAGTTTCAACTACGAGTCTACGATCTGCGGGGGTGGTGATCTGGCGTTTTATCTAATGTGATGGCTCAAATAAGAAATGAGACTTAATTCTTGTACTGGTATCAACGACGCTCTAGGTGGATAGGTTCTGAATTATTTGTCAACTTGAATGATTGTCTCATTTTATTATACATGCATTTTAAATTTACTAAAGAACTGGTGTTTATTGAAAAAACTTTATTACTGGATATGATGTAATATGAACTCCTCTACCTTGTTTAACGAAAGCTAATTTGACTATTAACATACATGTAGTGCTACACAGCAGGACAGACTCAGCCTCTGAAGTCACTTCATCCGAGACATTTTCTCATTTGTACCATCTCTGTATAGTCTGTAATCTGATTCACTTTCTCCTTATTTCACGTGTAGTCTGTTTCACAGAATTCGATTTAATTCGTTCGTTCGTCTGATTGTAGTCTGTTTCACTGGTCCGCATAAATCGCTTGCAGCCGAGGCGCCGATGATCAGCCTCGTTGCCATGGCACCGATTGTTTCGCTCTTGTGTTCGATGAGCCTCAACCTCGGAATCATGATCTTCTCCTACTACTACACTCAGGCGCAGCCATGGTAACAAGTAGTCTGTCTGCCTGTCCGTCCATCCGTCTGTATGTCTGTCCCTCTGTATGCTTGTCTGTCTGTCTCTGTTTTCGTATTTTCATCTTTCGTTTTGAAATATTCGATTCAGAGTGCTTTAGATTCAATAATGTACCGATAATGCACCTCAGTTTCGTAACTCTGTGTGACCTTGTTTATAATAATAACTAGATGTTTCCCCGTCCTAAGACGTGAAATTTATTATGACCTTCATAGTTTAAAAATTTTTTTAAATGTTATCATAAACAATGTTTTGCGAAAAACATATTCTATTTACATTCTCTAGCTTGACGAATTTTTTTCAACAGGGATGACGATCGTATCCGATCGTCATCCATGATGACGTTCGAAAGTGTTGCGATTAAATGTAAAACTGAAGTCTCACCTTTTCAAATACTCCTACCATGACTCATCTGATCCTCCGCCTTCCAATTATTCTCGCCGTAAACGACACCCGCCTTGGCAGCTGCTCTGCCTCTCCTGATCTGGTACCCTGGAAATCGGACTTGGACCTCTTTTGGACTACTCTCTGGAAACCCCCTTTGATTTGGTTTGGCCTCCTGGAAATCGTACTTGGACCTCTTTTGGACTACTCTCTGGAACCCCTCTGATTTGGTTTTGCCTTCTGAAAACCGGACTCGGACCTCTTTTGGACTACTCTCTGGAAACTCCCTCTGATCTGATGTAGCGCTCGTGAATAGGCTGGTGACCGCGCTTGGCCTTCGAGTGGCGCTTTAGAAGTTTGGAGATTACGATTACGATTAGGCCTACGCGATTTTCTATAACGACCGTATGGCCTCGACCCTGCTCATTGTTCAATGATTTGATCGGGTGAGATCCTTCAC
Organism: Allolobophora icterica; assembly: GCA_963556255.1. Classification (NCBI taxonomy): domain Eukaryota; kingdom Metazoa; phylum Annelida; class Clitellata; order Crassiclitellata; family Lumbricidae; genus Allolobophora; species Allolobophora icterica. The sequence goes on along the minus strand of OY744607.1, from coordinate 73,954,347 downwards.
CACCACTGTCCGTTTGAATAGGCGCCATGCCATTTAAAGTCTCCGTTTAGTCAGAAGATCGTAAAACGCGGAGTAAAAATTAAGAAATTCTTTCTATGAGGATTCCATAGGCCTATATATATTATACTAACGAACAAACTGAGACGGCTATAGAAAGTCGATCAATTAAAATAATCATAATCTTCGTATGTGTGGCCTAATGTAGGCTTTTTAGAACTTTGAATTAGGTCGCCATTTGTAAACATCGTCGTTGGTCATGAATATCGATTATTATTTTGGAAGCTGCCAGGGCCAGTGACGTCACAATTAAGCCATTACTATTATTAAGCCGAAACAATTGGTCGCCTTGGCGATCGGTTCATGAATATCCAGTAACAGTGCGCATGCGCGTTACTTAGCGTAACATGCAAAGGTGGACACAGCCTGCCCCTGACATTTCTGTTCGTTTATATATATAATAATAAAGTTTTTCTAATATTCGGCAGGTGTCGCAACGTAATTTAATTAATCCTGTTTCTCGTTACTATTGAACCTTTAACTCGATGCTTCTTCCTTTGTTGTTTTTTTTCAATTAAACAGTCGAATCTGATTCTAACATTACTGCTTAAACAGGTCTTACGTAATAAAGCATTTGTACTTAGTGCCTTTCAGTGGCTTTTCAAAATTTACCCCTCTATAGTCCGAGGGCTGATAATCGGTCACTTACTGTCCTGCCAAAATTCCGTCTGTCTCCACTTCAATCGGTTTTAAACGCAGCTGCTCGTCTGATTGCCCGCCTTTCACGCTACTCCCATATCTCGACTTTTATGTCCGAGCACTTGCATTGGCTTCCGCTCACTGCGCGTATCCAGTTTAAAATCCTGTTCCTTACCTCTCGAGCGTTCCAAGGTCAAGCTCCTCGTTATCTCTGTGATCTTATCTGTCGACCTCTTTCGGCTGAATCCTCTGGCCGTCCTCTCCGTTCTTTAGACCGACATGACCTCTTGGTTCCTCAGACACGGACTTCTATGGCTCAACACCGTGCCTACGCTTCTGTTGGCCCGTCCCTCTGGAATGATCTTCCTTCCATGACTCGTTCTCAGATACTAACTGGGGGCATTTCTGCTACTTCTCGCTGTCTTAAGACTTTTCTTTTCTCACGGGGCTCCTCACATTGGGAGCGCCTCTGATTAGGTTGTACTGCGAGAGGCGCTTTATAAATTCGTAAATACAATACAATACAATACAATACTGTCGGCCTAGGCCGAAGATGCGGCTGATCGTTTAGGTGTTCTGCCTCTGTACCTAGGTACGAATCGGCAGATGAGAGAGATGGAGATATAAGTCTGAACCACATTCAGACTGTTATCTTTCTCATCACCTGCTCTCACTTCATCGTCATGGCAGTCAGCTTCTCCAAGGGAAGTCCGCACAGAGCCAACATCTTCAGCAACTGTAAGACTCTGTCTCTCTGTCTCTGTCTGTTTCTCTGTCTGTCTCTGTCTGTCTCTCTGCCTGTGTCCTTCTCTGCCTAAATGCCTGTATGATTTTCAGCTAGACTCAGTGTCCGATTAGGCTGGGGGATTGCGAGGGTTGGATCCCAGTCTCTTTTTTACCCCTGCTTCTAGCCTTTGACCCCTATCACATTTATTACCCATAGTCCTATACCAAACGAATCCTTTATGACCAATCGCAAGCAATACTGCATTGTCACCTGCCGGTAATTATTTCTTACCTGGAAGTATTAGTTATTGTGATTGTTCTCTGTTTATGAATCAGAGCATTCATTTTGCATACTTCGATAATAATTGTATTCACTGCGAGTCTTTTGCGACGCGAGGAACAAATCGCAAAAAATAAATAGCGGCTTAGTAAATTTTTATATATCTTTCTGACCCTCTGCTTCTTTTTTGACAAATCGCACTGTAGCTATGAACTTGTTGTTAAGATGAGAGAACATTTGGTTTTCGTTTTGCAGATATTTTCCTCTGCAACGTTCTTTTCTGCACGACCTGTTCAACGATCATGATCTTCAACCGATGGGATTGGTGGGCTGCACTGCTCAAGGTGACCGACTGCAGCCAATTCCCTTACATGTATTAGTTCTTAGCGTTCTAACCCTAACCCTAACCCTGCACTGCTCAAGGTGATCGACTGCAGCCAATTCCCTTATTAGTTCTTAGCTTAGACGATATAAAAGAATAGGACGGGACTGGATGGAATATAGTAGAGTAGAATCGGGTTAGGTTGCATGATTGGGATGTACTATTGCATAGGGAGATAATGTCTTTGATTTGCTGTTGCAGCTGAAGATGCCTCCATCAACCGCTTTTCAGGCGATTATCTTCGGAGTCAGCTGCATCCATTTCTTCGTTTCCTACCTGGTTGAGGTTAGACGGAGGCTATAGGTGACCTCTCTACTGACCTCTTCAAGCACTGTCCTCTCTGTTGCTCCATGCACTGACCTATTCATACTTTGACCTCTTTGTTGCTCCATGCACTGACCTATTCATAATTTGACCTCTTTGTTGCTCCATGCACTGACCTATTCATAATTTGACCTCTTTGTTGCTCCATGCACTGACCTATTCATACTTTGACCTCTTTGTTGCTCCATGCACTGACCTATTCATACTTTGACCTCTTTGTTGCTCCATGCACTGACCTATTCATACTTTGACCTCTTTGTTGCTCCATGCACTGACCTATTCATACTTTGACCTTTCTGTTGTCCTCTGTCAATTTCTGACTAGACGCTGTCATTCTTCCCGCACAAACAGACACACAACATAGACACACAGACAGACAGACACACAACATAGACACACAGACAGACAGACACACAACATAGACACACAGACAGACAGACACACAACATAGACACACAGACAGACAGACACACAACATAGACACACAGACAGACAGACACACAACATAGACACACAGACAGACAGACACACAACATAGACACACAGACAGACAGACACACAACATAGACACACAGACAGACACACAACATAGACACACAGACAGACAGACACACAACATAGACACACAGACAGACAGACACACAACATAGACACACACACAGACCACAACATAGACACACACACAGACAGACTCGTTGATCAAAACACCCTCCTGAGTTGACCACAAAAACACAACCAGTAACTGTAGTCATTGGGGTACTCATAGATATGGCGCCCATTTCAAGAGGAGCTACATAAATTCCTGAGAAATTACATAAATTGCGGTTGTAAGCTGATGCGTGTCTGATGGAACTGTTGTGTATGTAGATGTATTTCGTCGATGGTTTCGTTGAGCGATGGCTGCAGCCGCTGCTGTCTCAGCTGATGTTCGGTGAGACTGTGTCACATCGACGGATCGATAAGGACCTGGAAGCCAGTGCAGACTGGCCTCCGATCGGCAACAAGTCCTTTGCAGAGGTTATCGAGATGGAACTGGACATGATGACGACGACGACGATGATGACAACGACGGGTACCTCATCATCATCATCATCATCATCATCATCATCATCATCATCATCATCATCACAAGAACAACAAGATGATGAAACAACAGACAGTCAGGTATGAAGACGAAGAACAAACGGAACAACGTCAAATATATTAAACAACATAATAACCGTTGTACGTCTGTCTGTCTGTCTGTCTGTCTGTCCGTCCCGTAACAAACACTATTGTGACGTCACTATACTGCCGCCTTGGCGACGGTTGTCTTGACGACGGCTATAGGCCTATAATATGACGTTATTGTTATCACTGCAATAATAATTGTTTTTTATATACCGTGATTTTTCACGGGTTACAGCTAGTATATATATATATATTTTATATATATATATATATATATGTATCTGTCTATGTCTCAGTTACGCTGTGTATGTATCTCTTCCCATGCATAGTTACGTCACACTGTGTGTGTAAATATGTTGCAGTTGACGACTGGTGCAGAGGTTTCCCTTAGCAACGGAAGAGTAAACAAAGCATTTGATTCGTCCAGTTACTGTGACGTAGTTGACGCCGAAAGTACGGAGCAACGTCTGCTTGACGATGACGTCGAAAGTGACGCCATACATCGAACTTATCTGTGACGACGCATCATCAACAGTGACGTCATCGTTCAACGTGCAGCGCATGCGCCGTCTGGCGGCGATTCAGTAGAACTGAGAATCTACTGATCGAATCGATTTACATTTTTATGCGTAGGAGATTTTTATTCCGAGTTCCCTGTCCCTGGTGAACATTCCGAATTTGTCAACTTTTCTTTTCATTTACTGAACTGACTTCAGTAGAGATTTTATGTTTCGATGCAGTTTTCCATCGTCAAAGAACGTCTTCCGCAAACTGTGTGTTTACGTGATGAAACAGAAGCCGCATTTATTCAGAAGCAACACTTCCGAAGCCTGGCAGCGAATTTCTCAGTATAACAGTAGACTTAGGATGCACCTTTCAATCGGTCCAACGATTTCAAGAGCTACTGTTTGACGATTCCAGAAGAGAGGGGGATGACAGCGCGTTGAGGGAACGACAACGCTGCAGAGAGAGAGACAGACAGACAGACAGACAGACAGAGACAGACAGACAGACAGAGACAGACAGAGGGACAGAGACAGAGAGGGAGGGAGGGAGGATCACAAATGTTGGCGATCGTTGATCAAGATGTTTATTATGTTTATTTGCGATTTCTTGAACATTTCAATGCTTCGTCCATATACCGGGTGGCCCATTAAAAACGTTCCCAAACTTTGTTAACCTGGCAAAGATCTAATTTCAGAGATATCAAATTTTAATTTATACCAAAATGTTAAGCTATTATTTCTGTGCACAAATGTCACATTTCAAGAGAGTACGTTTATTATGTCACACCCTGCGGCAAGGTTATGACGTCATACCTGCTTACAAATTTTGCACAAAACTACGTTATTTATTTCGCCGCGAACAGCACTCTGAACATTTCACGTAGCTCAGTACAAAGAATTCTTTCTAAGAAGCAGTTAAAGGCATAGAAACGAATGCCAACAACAAGATTTACAACTGACGTTAAAAAGAAACGTAATGTTAGATGTTGTCTGATATTAAGAACATAGTCTTTACAGATGAGAAGGATTTCACACTGGAAATACCTCTTAACAGACAGAATAGCCGCGTTTACGGCTCTAGCAATGAACGAAAGTCTTCAATTGCGCCAGAAAGACTTTATCATGAGACTAGTCGTTTCTCTAAAAAAATTAATGGTATCTGCTGGAGTTTCGATGCACGGTAAAACAGATATCGTCTTCATTGATCCTCAGAAAATCAAAGTCAATGGAGAGTATTACGTCGGCTTGTTACGCGATAAGCTCATTCCCCAATGTCGTAGACTCTATCCTGACGACAATTACATCTTTCAACAAGACAGTGCTCCTTCACATCGTTGCAGATTGGCTCAGCAATTTCTTCAAGCAAACACCTCTGATTTTATCCACAATGATGCCTGGCCACCAAACTCTCCCGATCTAAATCCTCTGGACTACTATGTATGGAACGCCCTAAAGGAGCTTGTGTATGCTGGTCGCAGAAAACCGTTTCTAAATACTGACGAACTTAAGCAGATCATTGAAGCAAAATGGTCTCTATTAGACGACACACAAATACAGAAGTCAATAGGACAGTGGAAACAGCGTTTAAGGGTCGTTACAAGAGAAGGCGGAGGATCAGTTAAACATTTGTTCGCGTAAAACGTCGTCATAAAACAACTGTGCAAAATTTTGACCATGGGTCATACAGTTCTAACAACAATTTCTCTCAAACTGTTGAGTATTTTGCGCTAAATTTTGGCTGTGTTGTACAAATATGAATTATGATTAGTTTGATGTACTATGACTCAATTTACTTTAAAATTGTTTAATTGCCAGGTTAACAAAGTTTGGGAACGTTTTTAATGGGCCACCCGGTATATATCTTCGTTTATTCCTAAATTCTCACTGACAGAACGCAATGAGGTACAATTCACTTGAGTACTGATTATATGCCAAATAACACGTTTTTTTAAACGTCATGCAAGTCAAAATGATTACTATCAGTATCTGTTTTTATACGTCATAGCAGCTGAATCAGCTGGTGAATCGGTAGCAGATTCAATGGAGTGCGTTATCAAATCAATGAAACGAGTTCCACAGAATCACAATCAGTGCATTGATTGTGATTCTGTGGAACTCGTTTCATTGACTTATGTAATTAACTCGTGATTAATGGAGAACTTGAAACGTGACTGTTGTCTCCAGAGATCGCCCCAGGCCAAGCGCCAGGCACGAGGGTAGAGAGACAGAGAGGCACATGGACAGATACAGAGAGAGGGGAGAGGCAGAGAGAGACAGAGACGGCCAGGAAGACAGGTAGATTGGGGCAGAGAGAGAGAGAGAGAGAGAAAGAGAGAGAGAGAGAGAGAGAGAGAGAGAGAGAGAGAGAGAGAGAGAGAGAGAGAGAGAGAGAGAGAAGGATGTGGAAATCCCGTTCTTCTTCCCCTGGGAGTGAACTTCATTTCGTGACCAAACGAGTGGAGACGATGTGCGCTGAAGTGGAAAGAGACGGAAGGTCATTTGTCACCAGTCAACCATGACGACACAACCTCCCTCCTCCGCATCAGCCAACGCACGCACGAGGGACACGACGTCTCTGCCACCGCTAGGAAAGACACGGAATTAGGAACAGAGGAGGAGGACACTGAGTAGGTAAAAGAGGGTGACGGAAGAGGACAAAAAAGGAGAGAAGGGGGCAAAGAAAGAGACGGAATGAGACAAAGCGGAAAGTAGAAAGAATTCGGCTTCTGAAAGTCATCTCTTCGTCGAAACTTCAAAGCCAATTGACCGCTGCTCTGCCTCTATATGCCTCTGTCTGTCTGTCTGTCTGTCTGTCTGTCTGTCTCTCTCTCTCTCTCTCGGTCTGTGTCTGTCTGTCTCTGTGTCTTTCTTCTATGTCCTAGAGAAAGGGCAGGAGGAACAGAGGATGGAGAAACTTAGGGGTGGAGTAGATAATTGCTGGGTGAGACTCGGTCGATACGCGACATAGAGATGCGGGTTGTATTCCTTCAATGAAAGGAAATCGGTTCACGTGTTGAACGACGACAGTTCAAGAATTGCAAAGGAATTCCATCGCTTCAGATGATGATAAGCAAATCACGTGACATACGATCGATCCCATTCATCGGATTTCAATCGATGTCCATCTTTTGTTCAATCGATCTGTTTGTCCGTAATTATTGTAACTGAACATTCATATTGCGCCAATCAGAGAGAAAACTATATACAGGCATTCTACGCGCGATTTATATGATAACAAATGGCATTAACGGTGTGTCATTTTATCCTCGTGGAACCTGTCTGTCTGTCTGTCTGTCTGTCTGTCTGTCTGTCTGTCTGTCTGTCTGTCTGTCTGTCTGTCTGTCTGTCTGTCTGTCTGTCTGTCTGTCTGTCTGTCTGTCTGTCTGTCTGTCTGTCTGTCTGTCTGTCCCGTTTCCTCTTTCCGCGTATGACTTTGACTATCAACCCTCACATCCAATTCCTCGTCCAGCTCTTCCTTCCCTTAATCACCGACCGCCTCACCCACCCACCAACCAACCCACAGCGCCTGATCTGGGATCAGCTCTCCCTTCCCCTGAGCATCTCTCTTCTTCTTCCACTTTGTCCCTTCATCTTCCTTGCCTCCTCTTCTTCCTATCCATGAACCCCTATACATTAATCTACTATATAGAAGTTCTGGCCACTCCCTGTATCAGGTGACCCTCATTCCATTCAGCCTCCCACTGAGGGTGCCTTCTCCCGCCCACAGAGGGTTGCGCGAGTGGCTGAAACACCAAGGAGGGAAATGGACGAAGAAAGAGAAGGATGAAGAGAGAGGGGGAGAGAAACGCAGAGAGAGACATAGAGACAGAGACAGAGAAAGATAGAGAGGGTGGGTGAGAAGCGTATTCTGGAAATCGAAATCAGAGACGGCGACAATCTCAGTCCTCCTCCTCCTCCTCCTCTCCTTCCTCCTCCTCTTCTTCCTCCTCCTCTTCTTCCAGTCTCCTCCTTCTCCTCCTCCTCCTCTTCTTCCTGCTCCTCTTCTTCCAGTCTCCTCTTCCTCCTCCTCCTCTTCTTCCTCCTCCTCCTCTTCTTCCTCCTCCTCTTCTTCCAGTCTCCTCCTCCTCCTCCTCCTCTTCTTCCTCCTCCTCTTCTTCCTCCTCCTCCTCCTCTTCTTCTTCCTCCTCTTCTTCCTCCTCCTCCTCTTTTTCTGTCTACTCCTCTTGCTTTCCTCCTCCTTTGAAACGAAAAGCACCACACAACAGAAGATCCGAAGCCAAGAGAGAAGGGTTCGGAGAGAGGGAGATACAGACAGACAAACATGCATACAGAGACAGACATAGAGACAGATAGACAGAGAGGGATCGATGGATAAGAAGGTGGAGAAACGATGAACTGTTGGCTGAGCTGTTACGGGTTCGTCGCCATGGATGTCATTTGCTTATCGGATGTCACAGCAGACTAGGATACACTTTGGTCGGCGTCCTTACTTCAAAGTGTTCTTCGATTGCATGCAACCGTCCAGAACAGCCGTGTCTTGTGAATCGCAAAGGGTCAGAGGTCAAGCACTGACCCTCGGGTCAACCCATCGCAGGCGGCGGCGCTATGAGCGTAAACAGAGTCGAAGGCATTCCGGTAAACGACATATGCGGGCGCTCATGCACAGGTCAACGATATCAAAGGCTTTGGTGATAAGCAGAAGAAGAAGAGGAAGATAGGTCGCGTAGAGTTAGATGTGGAACGAGAGAGAGAGGAAGGGACAGTGGGGGATGGACAGGGGGGCTTCTGTTTCTCCTCTGTACACCCGCCTTCCCAACCGAATCGAAACCTTAAGGATATCTAACGACTGAAAAGAAATGCAAATGAGAATCAAAGCGAATCGAAATCGTCGCAGACGATTCAAAGGCTTCTGAAAACTGACCCCAACGCCTCCCCCGACCCTCCTCTCTGCCACTTACACTGCTTCTCTCGCTCCCCCTCTCACTCTCTCTCTCTCTCTCTCTCTCTCTCTCTCTCTCTCTCTCTCTCTCTCTCTCTCTCTCTCTCTCTCTCTCTCTCTCTCTCTCTCTCTCTCTCTCTGTCTCTTCTTCTTCTCCCTCTCTCCCTCTCTTTTCCTGCCTGAAAACGAAATGGAATCAGTGAATGCAACTCAAGATCGACTCTCGTTTTATTGCCTCAGTCTTTCGACCCAATTCCTGACAAACACACGCGCCTATTCTTACAGCTAGAGGGATAGGGAGACAGACAGAGACAGAGAGACACACACACATTGGGCGACATTTAGTGTCAAAATTACACAGCTCTAGTGACGCCATTTCGAGGTGTTGCGACGAGAGCCTCGTTTTGAAATAAGAGGAGCGAACAATGAAAAGACGGAGCCGGAAGTCGATTCCTTTGTCTGCCACACTTTCATCAGACGAACAACGGAAGGAACGAACGAACGAATGAAGTGCTATATGTGTATGTAACAATGTATATATGCTTGTATGTATGCATGTATGTATGCATGTAGGTATGTATGTATGTATGTATGTATGTATGTATGTATGTGTGTGTATGTATGTATGTATGTATGTATGTATGTATGTATGTATGTGTGTATGTATGCATGTATGTATGTATGTATGTATGTATGTATACATGTATGTGTGTGCGTGTATGTATGTATGTATACATGTATGTGTGTGCGTGTATGTATGTATGTATGTATGTATGTATGTATGTATGTATGTATGTATGTATGTATGTATGTATGCTTGTATGTCCCTCCTTCTCCTCTTCCTCCTTTTCTTTCTCTGGTTTCTACAGACAACGGAGGATAAATGATGGCATCGCATTTGATCGTTGACGATTATGGAAACAATTCTCGTGTGAATTGGATTCAACAGTTGGAAAAAGAGATGAGGTGGAGCTGAAGGAAGATAGAAAGGAGAAAGAAAAGAGTGAAAGGAGGAAGTGGAGCTGGAAAATGAGAAGGATGAGGAGGAAAAGAAGAAGGAGAATGTGGAGTGGATTTCTCACGCCCTTTGAGTTGCTGCCGTTGATTTTCCTTCGATTCTTCTAATTTCAACCGTATGTTCTCTTGTAATCAGATCTGGCCCCCGATGCTGATTCTGCCCAGTCTAATACCTGCACGGCCATCAGGGCGTTACAGCCCCTCGTGCCCTCCAGCGCCCAGGATCATCACCCGTCAACCGTCGGTCGGTCACCCACCCACAGACCCATCCCTGACGCTGACCCCCACTTCGCCCCTCCAGACTGCTCCAACCTCTTCTGCAATTACAACCCTCGTTCGTGACTGGCTCGCGCTGTCCTCGCGTCACCCCTCAACTGCACGGTGCCCACCAACCGAGGCAGGGTGCCAGAAACCCCCTGCGGCAAGGGGGCGACGCGCGAATCGGATCACCCCTCAATAGCCTAACACCCCAAATCAAATGCCGACCAATGGCACGACCCAGGAAGTCATTCGCCAGCCAATCACTGTGCAGGGCGCGCTCTTTGACCAAAGGGGCAGAGGGCGTGAAAAGGGGTTGTTATGACCACCCCTCCGGTCGGCAGAGGGTCAGCGAAGGAAAGGGTTTCAGAAGAATCAGACAGTCAGGGTTTTAAACTTCAGTTGATCGCAAGCACAGAAATCATCGTCTGACTTAAGGTGACGACGACCATCGCAAATATCAGTTGAACATCGTCTGAGAGGAAATCAGCGAGACAGACAGACAGACAGACAGACAGACAGACAGGAAAAGACAGAGAGGGAAACAGACACATAGAGAGAGGCAAGGGCTACAGAAGGATTCATCTTCTCTTTCGTCGATCCATCCATCTTCACAGAAAGAAACAACGCAGATCTGACGACTCCACTCTCCGATTCACATCCGCTGCTCCTACTTCCGTCGACGAAGACCAACCAATCAACCGATCAATCAGTCAATCAATCAACCGATCAATCAATCGATCAATCTGCTGAGAAAATGTCGACGGATCGATGTCTTCCGTTGCGTAGCAATCGAACTCTACATCACGAATCATCCGACAGACGAACAGTCAACGAAAACAGAAAGGTAGATTCTATGTCTGTCTGTCTGCCTATCTGTCTATCTGTCTGTCTGTACGTCTAGGTATCTGTCTTTCTCTGGGTGCCTGCCTGCCTGCCTCTGTAGGAAACAGACATATATAACATGCAAACAGGGCTGCTGCGAATTATTTTAAAAGCGCTATATTAAATTTTAAGTGTCCTATACATTATGTACATACATACGTATACACATATGTATGTGTCTCTGTGTCTGTCTGTCTGTGTCTGTCGCCATGTATGTGTCTCTATATCTGTCTGTCGCTATGTATGTCTCTCATGTGACTGGCCGCCGAGCCCTTCACGCTTCTTCTGCCGGTGAGCTCTTGGTTCTTCGTGCTACCACCGCAACTAGGAAGCGTAGCGCTTTCTCTGTGGTCGGCCCCTCTATCTGGAATCATCTCCCATTGCAGATTCGCCTTCTGCCTAAGAATAGTTCGCTTGTGTTTTATAAGTTACTTAAGTCCAGTTTATATTGCCGTGGTTAGGCTGCGAGCGCTTCTGAGTAGGTAACTTGAGGGGGCGCTATATCAAATTTTTTAAATGAATGAATGAATGAATGAATGAATGAGTATGCGTCTATATGTCTGTCTGTCGCTATGTATGTGTCTATATGTCTGTCGCTATGTCCCATTTCTTATTTGTGTGGACGTACATGTTAATTGCTCCGCCAGGAGTGCAATGTCATCCGCAAATCGTAGATCGCTTATCAGTCCCCCCCCCCGATCGTCGCTCCTTCCTCTGTCCCATCCAGCGCCATGGCCATTATCAGTTCCAGGAATATGTTGAATATCAGAGGAGATAATACACATCCCTGCAGTACTCCTATACAATGGTCCTGAACCAGTCTGATAGATCTCCGTCTACTCTCACCGCACTAAAGGTGTCTCTGTATGCGCTTTCTAGTATTCTTACTATCTTCTCTGGGTATCCATAATGTCTCATTGCTCTCCACAAACCCTTTCTCCATACACTGTCGAAGGCCTTTCTGAAGTCTATGTAGCAGACGTATAACTCCTTTCCGAATTCATCGTATTTCTCTGCCAGTTGTCTCAAGGTGAATATCTGATCGATTGTGCTTCTGTTGGTCCTGAACCCAGCTTGCGCTTCTGACAGTATCTCCTCTGTTCTCTTCTTTATTCTCTGCAGTATGAGTTAATTGATGAGTTCATTCAGAACATTTATATAGCGCAGCCAAACCCAACTCCCCTGTTCTCTCTCTCTCTCTTCTCTCTCTCTCTCTCTCTCTCTCTCTCTCTCTCTCTCTCTCTCTCTCTCTCTCTCTCTCTCTCTCTCTCTCTCTCTCTCTCTCTCTCTCGCTCTCTCTCTCTCTCTCGCCCTCTATTTATCTGTCTGTCTATCTCGCTTTCTGTAGGTTTGTCTCCATCTGTGATCTGTCGTTGCGTCTCTGTCTGTGTACATGTATGTGTCTGCGTACGTTTGGGTCTTTGTCTCCATTTGGTCCTTTGTATGTGTTTTGTTGTTTCCCCTCAGAGTAATAAACCTTTGTTGGAGAAGAAGCGAAGAGCTAGAATCAACCGATCTCTCGATCAACTTAAGAACCTTCTCATGGACGTCATCAAGAACGACGTACGTCTCAACTCGTCATCGCAAGATTTATGTAGCTCCTCTACAATGACTGTCTCATATTCTGAGTCCAATGAGACACAGATCTCTCAGCCTCTTCATCCTCATCCCTCTTCCTCTTCTTCCACTTTCTTCCCTCTTCTTTTTCTCCTCTTTCTAATCCTCCTAATATCTTCTCTTCTCCTACTCTTCTTCTTTCTTCTTCTTCTACTTCTCATCTTCCTCCTCCTCCTCCTATTCCTCTCTTCCTTCTTCTTTTCCTCCTCCTACTCCTCTTCCTCCTACTTCTCTTCCACCTACTCCTCTTCCTCCTACTCCTCTTCCTCCTACTCCTCTTCTCCAACTCCTCTTCCTCCTGCTCCTCTTCCTCTCTTCCTTCTTCTCTTCCTCCTCCTACTCCTCTTCCTCCTACTCCTCTTTCTCCTACTTCTATTCCACCTATTCCTCCTACTCCTCCTACTCCTCTTCTTCCTCCTACTCCTCTTCCTCCTATTCCTCTTCCTCCTATTCCTCTTTCTCCTACTCCTCTTCCTCCTACTCCTTTTCCTCCTACTCTTCTTCCTCCAACTCCTCTTCCTCTCTTCCTTCTTCTCTTCCTCCTACTCCTTTTCCTCCTACTCAACTTCCTCCAACCCCTCTTCCTCTCTTCCTTCTTCTCTTCCTCCTACACCTCTTCCTCCTCCGTAATAGTTGTACTTAGGCTTCTATACACGCAGCATCGCAGTTCATCGTTCATTTCTTATCGTTATCTTCTCTTATCTGCCAGATGCCTCTCCTTCCCTCCTTCCCTCCTTCCTTCCTTCCTCTGTTCCTGGGGTTTCGATGAAGGTCATCGAAGAAGTGGTGTTAATTGTGGCGCCAAGACTAACAGCGCCATCCTCGTGTCTCCAATTGATTCCCGTGGGATACAGCAGCAGCAGCTGCCATGCCAAGGGTTGTCAGGACATCGTCATCTGCCATGTTGCATCGTCCCTTAAGTCGCCATCACTGGCTCCACCTGGAGTTAGATTTAGAAAGGGGGATGAAGAATGACCGAAGATGGGTTGGAGTTCGACTCCAGAGAAGTTGCAGTTAAGGGAATATTCAGTCGACTTATCGGCTGCTGATGTTAGGCGCCTCTGTCGGAAGAGACGGAGGGGGTGGATTGAGGGGTTGGCATCTTTAGCTAATGACCCTGGCCAATTAATTTCCTACGGCGGTTGGAGGTAGCAACCCCGAGGGACATCACTGGCATCAACGCCTTCAGCCTCCGCGGCTGATGCTGCTGCTTCTGCGACCGGTGAAGTTGTTGGTGAGGCAGAGGAAGCATAGATCCCACGCGGTGCCTGATGGGATGCCAAGTGTCAGGCGGAGTCGCCATCTGGTGAGAGAACAAACAAGACGTCTGTTTCTGTTTCGCCTGCGTTGAGGGAGAGAGGGAGCGAGGGAGAGAGAGTGAGAGTGAGGGAGGAAGGAGATTGAGAGGAAGGAACTAATTAGTGGTCACACGTTGATCAATTAAATCCAACGGCTTTCCGTCCATCGTCTGTTGATTCTCCTTCTCTTCTTCGTCCCTCATTCCGTTGCTTCGGATGTCAGTCCAACAGGTGGATGTCGTCTTCTGCCAATCATCAACGTCTCAACCATCCTCCCCTCCTCCTCCTCCTCCTCCTCTTCCCCTTCGTCCTCCTCGTCCTCCTCCTCATCATCATCATCACTGCCGAATCCCAAATTCGCTAAAGAATTCGGCGGGAAATTTCTTGGCTGTTATGTTGATTGAATGTCGTCGTGATTGTTTTCTTGATTGTTGTATCGGTTTGGTTGAAAGTTGTTTTACTTTTGATTGAATTCAGGCGACGACGAGTTATTCAAAGTTGGAGAAAGCAGACATCTTGGAAATGACAGTCAAACACCTGAGACAGATTCAGACGAAACAGATGACAGGTAAACAGACGCAGACAGACGGACGAACAAACACACACAGACAAACAGACAGACAAACGGAGGTTAACACAGACATGGAATTTCATTGTAGATTAAAATCGTGTATTTCCTAGTAATTTCGACATAGGTCTGATTTCTAATATCTACTCTCTCACTCTGTCTGTCTGTCTGTCTGTCTGTCTGTCTGTCTCTCACATGTCTGTCTTTGTAATAGGGAAATGTTTTATTTAAAATACGAGATTTAAACAGCATAATATATCTGTGACTTAAGTACATAATTTTATATATGTAAGAAGACACTTAAAACAGTGCATTTTTTAGTACCACAAAAAACGCAGAATTATCTCACAGAAGCACTATAAAAATAACACTAATATGATATAATATAATAATAATAATAATAATAATAATAATAATAATAATAATAATAATAATAATAATAATAATAATAATAATAATAATAATAATAATAATAATAATAAGCCGTTCCAGAAAACCATCTATCTTTCTCCGGACATAGTTTTGACAGCCTGAGGGATTAATGCTACCTCGGGTAAAAAAAAATAATAATAATAATATAACGGATCTTTCTCCCTGTCCACAAACAATGTCTGCTCATAATCCGTGACACAATCTCTCTCTCTCTCTGTCTCTATCTTTCCAGTGGCCAGTGCAGTTGATCCGAGCGTCATCCTTCGATACCAGACCGGGTTCAACGAGTGCGCACAAGAGGTCAACCGGTACTTGCTTTCAATCGACGGACTACAACCGGAAGTGCGTCTTCGACTCATGAACCATCTCGCCGAATGTATCACTGCGCCGCAGCCAAATCACTCCGCCGACCAAACCACCGTCCGTGTCAGTCCGCAGCCGCAGTTTAACGATATGCGTTGCGTCATCGATCGTCTGCCGGTCACGTGTTCCAACGTCATTTACCCACTGACGTCACAGATGCAGCTGTCGTCGCCCGATGCCATGGAACAGTTGCGCTTTCGTGACGTCATCGGAAGGGTTACGTCACCTTACGACGTCATGCCTTTGTCAGAGAACGGATGCACTCATAGTTCGGTTACTGCGAAGGTCAATCGGGTTGTGGCGCATGCGCGTCATCGAAGAGATGACTTGACCGAAGGAGTGATAGGAGTTGAAATGCTGAAGAGCGAGAATCGGAGATCGTCAATGGATGAAGAAATCAGCCTAGAAGACGCTGAGGTCCTGGCTTTGCCAGTCCCCAGCGTCAGAGGAAAGTGGTGGCCTCTGGTCGAACGAAACAACAACTCGCAGAACATCTCGCTCAACGCCATCAGCAGCAGCAGCAGCAGCTGCAGTCCGCATCCCTTAGATGATGACGAGGTCCACCATCTTCGTAGGATGAACGTCCTTCCGGTCCTTCGTCCAGACCATTTCGACGAGATCAACGCCAAAGAAGAACAGGTCTGGAGACCATGGTGACGTCAATGCCAGACAAGAGAGAGACTTCGTTCGTTGTTTTCATCTTATTTCTTTTTCGTGTAATATCAATTCTGTAAATTCTGTAAATTTCCTGTAAATTAAATAACGATCCTTTTGTTGAACTCAGGCGTTCGTTTCTTTGCCTCGCTTCGATGAAGCTCCATGAAGCCCGATGGATGGGGTTAGAGTGGAGCACGTGACTCGTCGTTCACCTTTGACCCTCGAGGAGGTCATCATCAACAACCAGACACAGAGGAATAGACTGAAGATTTTGTAACGACTTCTAAAGCGCAGTGAGATGAGAAATGATTCCAGTTGATACAGAGTCTGTCTGTCTGTCTGTCTGTCTGTCTGTCTGTCTGTCTGTCTGTCTGTCTGTCTCTGCCTCGTTCTGGCATTAAACACGAAGCGCCATCTGCTGTTCGCTCTTAGAAGATGCCGCCGTAGCCCTCTGGCGACGGAGAGAACAAACACACGCACCTAGAGGCAATCATTCCTAATCGGATATCGTTCGGTCTGTCTCCCTGTCTCTGTCTGTCTCAGTCTGTCTCTCTGTCTATTCTATTGACTTCTATAGCGCCGTAATTATAATAGACAAGGCATCAGTCTGCGTGTCTCACTGTCTGTATGTCTGTTTGTCTGCTTCTCTCTTTCTCGGTACCTCTCCAACTCGTTTAACGCTGAGTAGGCGAACAGTAGCCTTCTCCTCTTCCTCCTCTTCCTCCTTCTCCTCCTCTACCTCCTTCTCCTCTTCCTTCTCCTCTTCCTCCTTCTCATTCTCCTCTTCCTCCTTCTCCTCTTCCTCCTTCTCCTCTTCCTCCTTCTCCTCTTCCTCCTTCTCCTCTTTCTTCACGCTTCACGGGTCATTGCATCATCTCCCTCCCCCGCTCGTCCTCTATCTCATTCTGCCCCTGGGCGGAAAAGGGTGATTACCCCGCCGCTGCTCTCCGTCGGCTACTGCGGTAAGCTTCAAAGGGGTAACGGGCGGTGATAACCCTCTTCCTAATGACCGCCCCACGACCCCCATCAGCTACTGCCCCATCCGCCATATAACCCACCCTAAACCCAAACAACTCCATGCCGTTACATGCTAAAGAGATCAATAACCCACAGATATTTCATAAGCAGATACACACATAGACAGACAGTGACCGGAGGGTTGCAGGTTCGAATCCCACTCTAGCCGCTGCATACGGACCTTGGGCAAGTCCTTCACTCGCAATTGCTCGTGGCGCTTCGGCGTGAAAATTCCGGCACAGTATCAAATGCTGTAGTCGGGAGCGCCTCTGAGTAGTAGTTAACTTCGAGAGGCGCTATGGAAATATCCGGAATAAATAAAAAAATAAACATATATACATACATATAAATATATGCTTAGATATATATAAGCGTCAACATATACACTTTGTATATATTCAATTATTCATATATTCATATTTACATACTAGTGTATTTGCCCGTCATATTATGACGTCATATTATAGGCCTATATGTATCGTTGGTTATCGCCGTCGTCAAGACAAACGGTTTATGTTTCACAATAGAACAGAACCCGTTTGTGACGTAGCGTCCCCCGACAGACGGACACTATATGGATATTATATGTATAGATATATAGCTCAAGGTTGCTGGTCAAGGACCTTTTCTGCAAAGGACTGGAAACTCCTTATATAACGTCGTGTACCTATTTTTGAGCGATAATCGGGGGTCAGGAAAATTTCGCGTCTTATTTACATAAAAATGCATTAAGTTAACTATATTTATGAATGCAAATCGATGAAAAATTATGTTTGCGAAGTAAAAAATTGTCTTTGGAAATTTAAAACATCATATTAACTGTCTTTTTTTTTAAATGAGCGACATCTGTGGGTGAGTTAAACGGGTGTACACATTTTTTGTGAGTAACCAATCCTCTAACATAGATGGAATCCTTGGCTGCTGGTCTTGAAATGTAGTAAGTGGCATAGATAGTCTACGGCGCATAGATCCTCTGTAGAGATGACGTGACAGCCGTTGGTGTCTTCATTCGATATCGATTGTCATTCAGTGAGAGCATTTAGGTAGCGCCTCCAAAAGCTACCAATCCCGGCAAAAGAAAAGTTTTCAAATGCTTGTCAACGGTCTGGAAAAGAAATGACTCAGTCGGTCAATTGGTCAGTTGGTCAATTGGTCAGTCGGTCAGTTGGTCAATTGGTCAATTGGTCAGTCAGTCGGTCAGTCGGTCAGTTGGTCAGTCGGTCAGTTGGTCAGTTGGTCAGTCGGTCAGTTGGTCAGTTGGTCAATTGGTCAATTGTTCAATTGGTCAGTTGGTCAATTGTTCAGTTGGTCAGTTGGTCAGTTGGTCAATTGGTCAATTTGTCAGTTGGTCAGCTGGTCAGTTGGTCAGTCGGTCAATTGGTCAGTTGGTCAGTCGGTCAATTGGTCAGTTGGTCAGTCGGTCAGTTGGTCAGTTTGTCAGTTGGTCAGTCGGTCAGTTGGTCAATTGTTCAGTTGGTCAATTGGTCATTTGGTCAGTTGGTCAATTGGTCAGTCGGTCAGTTGGTCAATTGGTCAATTGGTCAGTTAGTCAATTGGTCAGTCGGTCAGTCGGTCAATTGGTCATTTGGTCAGTTGGTCTATTGGTCAATTGGTCAGTTGGTCAGTTGGTCAGTCGGTCAGTTGGTCAGTTGGTCAATTGGTCAGTTGGTCAGTTGGTCAGTCGGTCAGTCGGTCAGTTGGTCAGTTGGTCAGTTAGTAAGTTGGTCAGTCTGATTCGAATCATCGTCTTCAACGGTCACTTGTGTTCAATCGAGCGAAACGTTGAACTGGACAGAGAATTTGCATTGACCAAGTCTCAGTCCAAAGACCGAGAGAATAATCGACAGGGTTAAGGTTAGGGTTAGGGTTAACCCTGACATTGTCTCTCTGTCTGTCTCTCTGTCTGTTTGACCGGGCTTAACTTCTACAATTTTGCACCTTTTCACTCGAAACCTTCACTGCTGTGTCGGCCTCGGCACCGGACACCCAGTGCAGGGGTTCGCGCACCCCCTTTTCACCGCTAACATGGTGAAAATCCCCAAAAACTCTACCCAACCGACCGTCCCTCACGCTTCCACTGCAAAGCGGTTCTATTTATGGCGCCGGTATTCCCCAACGTCATTAATAATGCGCATAACGGCGTTGTTTACTTTCCCACAAAATTTTATTTCGATCGATTCGAACTATATTCATCGTTTTACAGCAAACTTTTATGTTCAAAGACTCTGCTTTACTAAGGGCAGTGACGGCTAGATGTCTGGCGTTTTCTTTCACCCGCCAACGCCGGGTTCACCCTCTTCGACTGCGAAGCAGTCAGTCCACGGGAGAAGCAGTCTCCCCTAAGGTCGCCAGACGCCACAAGGGCCTCCAAGACTGCGAAGCAGTCGCCGCCACACGGCTACTGCGAAGCAGTAAGTCGACGGGAGACTGCGAAGCAGTCGTCGCCAGAGGGCGACTGCGAAGCTGTCAGTCCACGGCAGAGGTCGCAAGACGCCAGAAGGCGTATACAAGACTGCGAAGCAGTCTCCGCTGTACGCCAGAAGGCGTACACAACATTGCGAAGCAGTGTCCCCCACAGGTCGCCTAAATTTCTTCTTTATTCGCTACACGCATTTAAACTTAAACCTAAATTTGTTGCTTATTCGCTACAGGGATTGAAACTTATAACCCCGGGCAACGCCGGGTAAACCTGCTAGTATTATAATATACACTGTGTCCACGATAAAGTAGAACACTAGACTTTGTGAAATATCTACGTCAATTGTAGTATTATAGGTACGAAATTTGGTGCACATGCACTTCAGTCTATTCTATCCATACCCTGCAAATTTTATGACAATTGATGCAACGGTTACGAGGATATACCCTTTTGAAATTGGGTGGTTCAGAAACCAAGTTACCGAACAGTAAAACGCATAGAATTACGTCATTTTTCTGGCTACCGCAAGGGATACATAGGCTGTTGTTTATAAGCGTCATTTTCGGAAACAGTTACACTACGAGACCTGTTTTACGTAACAGTAGTTGGTTGTAAAGAAATGGTTTTCAGCGCAGAGGACAAGATTTTAATCAAGGAGTTGAGAGAGACGAAGGGGTATGGCGCAAGGAGACTCTTTACAGAATTTCCAATGAAAAATTGGTCCCTAGCTGGTGTCAGCAAGCTGTTAAAAAGATTGCCACAACCGGATCAGTTGGAAGGAAACCACGAGATCGGGCGTTACGAACGCAAACAAATATCAATGCTGTCGAAGAACTGGTGCTGAGTCAGGATGATCAGCCGCGCACGCATCTGTCGATCCGGGAAATTGCTAGAGAGATTGGTATATCCAAATCCAGCGTCCACAACATTGTTAAGAAAGACCTCCGTTTGAAGTGTCTGAAGAAGAAGAAGCGCAAGAATTGACAAGCGCCAATAAGCTGACCAGGCTCGTCCGTGCAAAGCAGCTTCTTCGGATGTATCCTCAACACCAGGTCGACTTCATCTGGTTTAGGCCTACTGATGAAAAGGTTTTCACAGTGGCCTCGCCTATCAATACGCAGAACGATAGATTATACGTCAAGTCAGGAACCAGGAAGAAGACAATATCTGCAGACAGACTGCTGCACACGCGAACAACTTTATCGAAATCGGTGATGGTGTCTGTTGGCGTGTCCTTCTTGGGGTCCACAGAACTGATTTTTGTGGAACCGGGGGTGAAGATTAACAGCGAATATTATCGCGATGTTCTTCTCTCGCAGCAACTCTTGCCAGCCATCCGCAAGCAATCAGAGGAATTCTTCATTTTCCAGCAAGACAGTGCCCCAGCACACCGAGCACACGAGACTGTTGCGTTCCTGAGACGTCAGACTCCAGCCTTCATCACTCCTTCACTTTGGCCACCAAACAGTCCAGATCTCAATCCAGTGGATTACAAGGTATGGGAGGGGGGGGTGTTGCAGGATCGCGTTTATCGGACAAGAATCAGGGACGTTGAACATCTCCCGGAGAGGCAGTGTGATTCTCCTTACAGATTTTATTTTAGTTACAGTTACAGTTATAGTTAATTTTTTTTCATTTTAGTTATAGTTACAGTTATAGTTAATATTATTTTTTAGTTACAGTTATAGTTATCGTTAACGAAATCATTTTGCTTTCGTTAACGAAAACATTTTCGTTACCGTTATCGTTAATGAAAATCACACTGAATTATGATGACGCGTTACACAATAATTTGCTTAGAGCTTTGACGAATGGGTGCATTCAGCTTCATGAATACACAGCGCGCCATATTCACCGACATCCAAAGCGAACATAGGAATCATTTTGCTTTCGTTAACGGCTGTATTTTCACGTTCTCACGTTAGTTGATATTGCACTTTTTTTATCGTATTAACGAAAATAGCAATGAATTTTCGTTAGTGTTATTTTCGTTATAGTTATAGTTATAGTTAATGATATTTTTTAGTTATAGTTATAGTTATCGTTAACGAAATCATTTTTTGTTCGTTAACGAACATTTTCGTTATCGTTAACGTTAACGAGAATCACACTGCGGAGAGGCTAATCAAGGAGTGGAGCCGGTTCGATCAACGAATCATCGACGGCGCTGTCAATGAGTGGCGTCAGCGACTCAGAGCCTGTGTGCGCGCTGAAGGCGGGCACTTCGAACATCAACTGTGACCGCTGAACTCAACAAAACCGCTCTTTTCAACCAAATGTTATGACAATTCACTGACCCACGTCAAATTGGGCGGAGTTACGGTGTACAAAATATTTCATAAATCACTTCACAAATAGGCCCCTATTGAAGATATTGGTAGAAACAGCATTATTAACGAAGCAAACTATTCATGTAAAACTTTTCTACTTCAGTGGAACAACAGAATATAAAAGAGGTTTCTATAGAAGGGTTTTAATGGAGAAAAGCTCCTAAAAACCCAGGACCATTTATCAAAATTCCTGAACTACAAATCAATCAATAAATGAACCCATTTGGATGCAATTCTTTACACAGACAAATAAATTAGTACTTAAAATAAGCTAATCAACGGAACACAATAATTGCACAAACACTTAAACGGAGCGCCTTCCAGCGAATGTCACAGACTCTATACAAAAACAACAATAATACTAAATGCGTTGATATGGTAACCGTTGAGTCCCGTCATCTGGCGAATACAAGATGAACTGCGATTAGTGAACTATTGCACTTCCTGACCAGTTGACAAATCGTTTGATACTAAAAAGTGAATTCAAATAAACATCGATTTGAAAATAACGAACGAAATTTAGCGAAACGTTTGAGATATTGATGTCAAATTCTATGAACATTTTGAACGCTCGAGTACATTCGAAGATTCACAAATAAAAGAGAGAAACATAAGGATAAAAATAAAGCAGAGAATAATCGATCCTCTATGGTGGGAGCAACATAGGGCTACATAAAGGGAGACAGACACTGGCCTAAACTTGTCCAAAATATTGGGGGGGGGGGTTATTCATTCAACACTTGGTATCATTGGGTATACAGTCCATCTCAATTATTGGAGGGCACGTGCCCCGGCTGTCCCTCCCCCCCAAGAGTCTACGCCTACGGAGACAGAGCCTCGATTGGAGGTTTGGGGGTGAAGTTCGTAGTCTGGGGATCAGAGAAGAGAGAATTACTCTCCTCGTGAAGCTGAAAACATTTGCACGACTAACTGACAATTTCTTCAATATATAAAGAATGAATTTGGAGCTGAGGTGTTGCTTGGACACCCTTCTCTCATTATAATTGTCTCTCCCTCTGGGGGTGTGGTGGGAGTGCTACCCAATGATCGCTCTCCCTGAAGAGAGAAGACCTGCTTTGTCTCTTTCAAAGTCTTTCTCTTTTCTAAAAAAAAAACCTGAGAAAACGACTTTATCTCCGAAGCAAATCGACGGCTCTATTTTCCTGGCGCAAGGATCCCGGCCCTTCTAAGGTAAACCTGTAGATCACGTGACCTACAAGCTGCCTCCTTCTGCTTCGGCCCTCTGTCGACCGACGGCTGTCAATCAACGTAAAAGAGTCCGTTCAGCCGAATAGCCTCGTTTCGCCGCCGACGCCGCAGCGCCTTGTATTTCTCCGCTTCGCTGTTGTTGTTGATGCTGAGCACTCTTTTCCTGGCGGACGACGATAGATCGAGTGGCTCGTCCTGCGGCGCCCATTCATCGCAGGACAAACTGATGACTGTTGCATTCGCCAGGTGGCTGCGGCGCTGCTTCTCGCGCCACCTAGCGAACATTGCGTCGTCGTCATGGAGATTGGGCGAATCGACCTGAAATTCAGGTCCCTCTTCTTCCTTTTGACTGGTCCTCGTGACCTTTGACCTGACCCCGTTGTTCCTCTTTTGATGCTTCTGATTGGCCTGTTCTTCGACCTCGACCTTCAGATCACGTGACGTTCTCGTAAAGCTGAATTCGAAGGAAGGCGCGCTACCTCGTGACCTTCGAACTTCGTCCTCGACTCCTGACCTTTGGACTTGGAAGCCGACGAGAGAGGGCGCCAGTGATGGTGGCATCAGGAGAAGCCCTGTTGGTGCATGAGGAGGAGTAGGAAGAGGAGGGGGAGGAAGGCCAGAGGGAAGGAGGAGACCCTGACCTACGTCCGGAACACGTGATGCATAGAATCCGCAGAGGTCGTTGCCATAACAACGCAGTGGGGCGGAAGGCGGAGCTGCGACGGTCACGTGAGCACGGCCTCGTTCTGGACGGACCGACAGAGGGCAGAACGGTGCAACGACCTCTGGCGTCGCCCGCTGAAGACTGGCTGCTGCTGCTGCTGCTGCTGATGATGATGATGATGATGATGATGGCGGTGGTGATGACGAGGATGGAGATGCGACGGAAGATGAAGAGGAGGAGTATGAGTCCCTGCTGCTGCAGGAGCCAGACATCTGTCAAAAGAAATCCATTCGAACCGTGTTTATATAGCGCCAGGCGATTATATTTGAAGGTCTGTGTCTTAGGCGCCTCAGCTCATTTCTATGGTCAGACGAAGATGACGATGACGATAAGGACGAAGATGATGATGATGACGTTGATGATGATGACGACGATGATGACGATGATGATGAAGATGATGACGACGACGACGATGATGATGATGATGATGATGATGATGACGTTGATGATAATGATGATGATGACGACGATGATGACGATGATGATGAAGATGACGATGACGATGATGACGAAGATGATGACGATGATGATGAAGATGATGACGACGATGATAATGACGTTGATGATGACGTTGATGATGATGATGATGATGATGATGATGATGATGATGATGATGATGATGATGATGATGATGATGATGATGATGATGATGATGATGATGATGATGATGATGACAGTCAAAGTTTCACGGTCTTCGATCACAATCTGATCTTTTTGATCATTAGTGGGCGCTGTATAGAATCTGATGATCAGCATTCGATTGTTTATCAGAGTTTCGACCACTGGCTACTAATCAGGGTTATGGTTATGGTTAAGGTTAGAGTTAGGGTTAGTGAGGCGTGGCGGCAATCATCGGATGATACGCTTAACTGACCTCAGTCGTCGCTGTTGATGTCATTTTGTGCAGCTGAGCTGCGGAGGCAGAATTCGAAGATGGAGGAGGAGGAGAAGACGATGCTTTGTCGCGGATGATTCGGTTGATTGAACTGATGCTTGGAATTGTCTCTTCCGTACAGATTCCATCGTCAATCAATCTGCAGCAACAACGACGACAATCAAAACGACGACGACGACGATGATGATAAGGATGTTGTTGTTATTGTTGTTGATAATTTCATTATTGTTAATGATGATGATTATGATGATGATCATGTGCATAGAATGATGCAGATTTTCACGGCCACGACAAGAAAGATGATGTTGATGAAGAATATGACGTTGATGACGACGACAACACTAATTGAGATGAAGATGTAGATGAAGATGAAGATGATGACGTCAGAGTTCAACCTGCGTCGCAGTTCCCAGGCGAAGATCTGCGAATTCTGTCTCTTGTACTCTTTGACCTTTTCGACGACGAATGGGGTCGTGACCTTTGGCTTACTTCCGCCTATCTGACCCGGATGTATACTTCCGGTTGACCTATACCTGCGGAACAGCATCCGACCGACATCAAGAACAGGTAACAATAGCAACCACTAACGGAATGTTAATATTTTTCTTGTGTGCGCGGAACTGGCGGTTGATTGAGCAGCCTCATTTCCGGGTGAGCAACACATTTTCAGAAACATTTGAGGCTGTAATTGTAACTACTGAGTACTGACTACATACACGTTTGTAATAATGTCTTGTTCGCTATATATATATACTAGCTGGATTACCCGGCGTTGCCCGGGGTTATAAGTTTCACACCACCACCACCACCAACAACAACAACAACAACGACAACAACAACAACAACAACAACGACTGCTTGGCAATCTTGGCAGTCGCCCTCTGGCGGCGACTGCTTGGCAGTCTTGGAGGCCCTTGTGGCGTCTGGCCACCTGTGGCGGAGACTGCTTCGAAAGTCTTGTAGACGCCTTCTGGCATCTAGCGACCTCTGCCGTGGAGTGACTGCTTCGCAGTCGCCCTCTGGCGGCGACTGCTTCGCAGTCTTGGATGCCTTTGTGGCGTCTGGCGACGTCTGGCGGAGACTGCTTCGCAGTCTTGTAAACGCCTTCTGGCGTCTAGCGACCTCTGCCGTGGAGTGACTGCTTCGCAGTCGCCCTCTGGCGGCGACTGCTTCGCAGTCTTGGAGGCCCTTGTGGCGTGTGGCGACCTGTGGGGGAGACTGCTTCGCAGTCTTGTAGACGCCTTCTGGCGTCTAGCGACCTCTGCCGTGAAGTGACTGCTTCGCAGTCGCCCTCTGGCGGCGACTGCTTCGCAGTCTTGGAGGCCCTTGTGGCGTCTGGCGACCTGTGGGGGAGACTGCTTCGCAGTCTCCCGTGGACTGACTGCTTCGCAGTCGAAGAGGGTGAACCGGGCGTTGGCGTGTTAAAGAAAACGCCAGAAATGTAGCCCTCACTGCCGGTCTGTAGTCGGCCTCGCCCTTAGTAGAGCAGACTGGTTGTTTGATATACTGTAAATAATTTAGATCTTTGTCTTTGAACATACATGTGTTAAAATTTTGCTGTAAAACGATGAATATACTTCGAATCGATCGTCATTATATTTTGTGCGAAAGTAAACAACTTACGCGCATTATTAGTGACGTTGGGGAATACCGGCGCCATAAATAGAACCGCGGTGTCGTTAAGCGGATTATTAATGACGTTGGGGAATACCGGCGCCATAAATAGAACCGCTTGGCAGTGGAATAGGCGAGCTTGCGCGTTATGGACGGTCGGGTGGGTAGCGTTTTGGGGCATTTTCACCATGGTAGGGTTGAAAACGGAGGACGCGAACCCCTCCACTGGGTGTCCGAAGCCGAGGCCGACACATTAGTGAAGGTTTCGAGTGAAAAGGTGCAAAATTGTAGAAGTTAAGCCCGGTCAAACAGACAGACAGACAGACACACACACAGACACACAGAAAGCTGGCTTTATTTATATAGATATACGTTTCGACATCGGAAACAAATTTTAATCACAAGAAATATTATGCTGTATTCAACATACCCTTACCTCCCTCGCCATAGTCATAGTTGTCCCAACTCTTTGGAACAAACTTCCAGTGATGGGCACTAAACAATTTTTTTTAGTTAAACTAAAACTATTTTCCAACTAAAAAAATAGTTTAACTAAAGTTGGCAACTGATTTTGGAAAGTAGTTAACTAAACTAAAAAAAAGTAGTCAAACTTTTTCCAACTTTTTTCCAACTTTTTACGACAAACATTTTCACAATAGAAGACGTTAAGTGAACTGTAATAATGCAAAGCGTCAATGACAATTTCACCTTCAAACTATGCAATGTACTTTGTTCTGGCATACAGTTACATGTGTACTGTAAGTAGTGTATGAATTTGAAAACACAAGCTGTTAATGCTAAAACCATGAAGTGTTAACTTTTTTGCTGACAGTGTTCAATGTTCACTGTGGAAAAATAGTTGCATATTGCTGATTTTTTTAGTTAAACTTTTTAGTTAGCAACTAAAATTTTATAGTTAAACTATGGTTTTAACTAAACTAATTTTTTTAGTTAAACTTCTTCCTTAACTGAAATTTTTTAGTTAAACTAAAAGTTAGCAACTTTTTAGTTAACTATTGCCCATCACTGCAAACTTCCACCAGTTCTACGGTAATTATCGGACCCACCCTACATTACCTACACCCACCCACTCACCAAAACCTCACCTCTTGCTATCTCTCCACAAGTCTTCCATTGAAAGCTGAAAACACTGCTCTTTCACAAATCCCATCCTGACTCCTTCTCTTCCCCGTACCTCCCTCGCCGTTTCAATCCCAATCACCAACTCCTTAGTCGTCTGGACTGTCTGCCTGATTCACCCCTTTGGATCTTGACCTGGAACCGATTTCACCCACTCACCCCGCCTACCGACTGATTTGATAGAGCGCCTGTGAATAAGCTGGTTCCCGCGACTTCGCTTTTGTGGGCGCTGTAGAAATTTCGAGATTACGATTGCGAAACCGGTTTAAACTTCCAAAGTGGAATCCTACACGGATAATCTGATTGACGCAGGCTATCAGCATCCCCTCTCAATAGGCTGGCGCGCCACGCTGGTCTCCTGGTTATGAGTCAACGCAGGACGTCCCTATCAGTGCTTTTTTCTGCCGG
>OY744607.1:73881512-73921512 GCA_963556255.1 Allolobophora icterica | reverse complement strand
TCTCGTCTTCAGCCAAAGCAACAGTCGCAGTCGTTGCTCTCATCACCACGCCTTCCTCATTATCCTCCTCCTCCTCCTCCTCCTCCCTCCTTCTCTCTCCTTCTCTCGCCATTTGTTCCACTCAGCGCCTCCCTCCTCCCTCTCTCCATCCCTCTCTTCTTCCATTCCTTCCGTCTTCATTCGTCCGTTCATTCATTCGATCCATCAGTCCTTCCACTTCCTCCATCAAATCCTCTCACCCTCCTTTCCTCTCTTTTTCTCCTTCCGTCTTTCGATCCTTCAATCCTCATCAGGTCCTAATGGAAACCATCATCTGACGCAAGCGAAGCACAAGGACTAACAAGAGGACGGGGGAGGATTAAGAGACGGACGAGGAACAAAAGCAGAAGGAGAGGAATCTCGAAACACAGCCTTCCGGTCACAGCTTCTTCCTCGTTCCTCCTCCTCCTCCTCCTCCTCCTCCTCCTCCTCCTATTCCTCCTCCTCCTCCTCCTCCTCCTCCTATTCCTCCTCCTCCTCCTCCTCCTCCTCCTCCTCCTCCTCCTCCTCCTATTCCTCCTCCTCCTCTTTCCCACTGAGCATCCGTTCAACTCTTCGAATAAGTAGGACGAGCAGCTGATTGGGAACAGCTGCTGCCTTTGCTGGCTGAGCTGCTGCCTTTGCTGGCCCAGCTGCTGCTGCTGCCTTTGCTGGCTCAGCTGCTGCTGCCTTTGCTGCTGCTGTCATCGCATAATCCCATCTTCTTCGCCACTTCTGCCCAGCAAATGCGTTGCCATGGTAACGGCGATTCGTGGCGAGCGGCTGCGTGACCGGAAAGCACGGCAGAGAGACACAGACAGACAGGGACAGAGACAGACAGAGACACAGACAGAGACAGACAGAGACACAGACAGACAGAGACACAGACAGACAGAGACACAGACAGACAGAGACACAGACAGACAGAGGCAGAGACACAGACAGACAGAGGCAGAGACACAGACAGACAGAGGCAGAGACAGACAGAGACACAGACAGACAGAGACACAGACAAACAGAGACACAGACAGACAGAGAAATAATAGGTGAGGAAGAGTTGTGAGTGACGACTGGCCCCCTGCCGTGGTGGCGGTGGGTAGAGTTACACAAAGCGAAGGGCTGGGGTGGGTGTTGGGTCTGTGGTGGGTGGGATGGGATTGGCCGTGGGTGGGGTGGAGCAGATGGGGCGTCCAGATAATTACGCTCTTACGACGACAGAGGGCGCCGCAACACAAGACGACGATAGTGGCGCCGCCGACGACGACAACAGAAACTACAATAGCAGACGACAACTAATTACGAAGAGACATCTTCCTCCAGGCGGAGGATCTTCCCCTCTTCCCTTTCACTCTCTGTCTTCTTCTTCCTCTTTCTCTTCTACTTCTCTTTCTTCCCCTTCTGTTCCTCTTCCTTCTCCTCCTCTCCTATTCGCCTTTCTTCCTCTTCTTCCTCTCTCCAACTCGTACGAGTGATGCTAGGTGTCGCCAGTGTTCGTTCAAATACGACAAATCGAAAGAGGAATTAGTCAGAATGCAAACAACTTATGGTAGCTGCAAGGAATAGCAAAAGTAAAAGGGTCATAGGGTCATAGGGTCGTAGGGGTTATAAGGTTATAGGGGGTCAAGTAAGGTCAGGGTTAGAGTTGCTGCTCCAGCATCTTGGTTTCTGTGAGCATTGCAGAAATCCTGATTGCGATGACCGTGACGGTGAGACCGTGAGACCGTAAGACGGTAAGATAGTAAGACCTAAGACCGTAAGTCCTAAGACGGTAAGACGGTAATACCGTAAGACGGTAACACAGTAAGACCGTAAGAAGGTAAAACCGTAAGAAGGTAAGACCGTAAGAAGGTAAGACAGCTTGGCGTTCGCCGGATGAGGCGCAGGAGTCGACAGGGAAGAGTGATGTTAGCAAATGAATTGACAAAGAAGGAGTTCATTCATTCGTTCATTATTTCTTTCATTCGTTCGTTTATTCGATCCGTCGGTCAATCGGTGCTGAGGCGTTGAAAGCTGTTCTGTGGCAGGAGATGAGATGGAACCAACATCAATGACCACAGACTACAGATGGAACAGACAGAGACAGACAGAAAGACAGAGAGAGAGACAGAGAGAAAGAAAACAAAAGGAAGAGATAGATAGATACAGGCAGACAGACACACACACAGAGAGAGATAGAGCCATGGAGGCAGATAGAGAGTAAAGACAGAGAGACAGAAAGACATAGACAGAGACAGGAAGATACAGATAAAGACAGACACAGAAAGAGACAGAGACAGTGAGATAGAGAGACACAGAAAGACAAATAGAGACAGAGACAGACAGACAGACTCCATCCGTTGATCTGTCACGAAATGACGCCACCTAGCGTCCATCCTAACTGTCCGATTACGATTGGCATCCGGTAACGAATCGCGCGGTTCCCATGGCAACGAATTGTTGCCAGGCAACGACAAATGAAGACGCCGCTGCGATGTGTAATAGGAGGGGCGTGAGAGGGACGTGTCGCGTTGAAGGCAGGGGCCACGTGTGCCATTCCCCAATCGACCTCCTCCCCAATCAACCTCCTCCCCAATCGACCTCCTCCCCAGTCGACCTCCTCTCCCATTCTCCCCCAATCAGTCTGCCGACCCCTGTCCTTCCCACCCAGCGCGCCCTGAAGAGGAAGAAACGCTGTAATCAATGTCAGACAAATTGACAGAATTATTGAATAGCATCCGAAATATCACACGCACACGCAGACACGCGCGCACTCGCAGACCGACCGACCGACGCCTTCACTACATCATCAGCCACATCAACATCAACACTTAGAGAAACACAATTTGTCTAGATAATAATATATACGCTTAACATCGATGTCCCTTTGTATCCAGATAATACTTAACGCTTAGTATGAAGGTCGATGTGTAGAGTATAATACCTCTTAGAGTTGCCTTTCAGACACAGTCAGTCAGTCCATGTTCTATTCTGTGGAGCTGCGGCTGACATTCATTCTCCTCTTTAGATGTGACTGGAAGAGAAAATCCCTGGGTGAATGGCTCAGGTGATGGACCTGCGATATTAACGATGGATGTTTCTAGGTCTGTCTGTCTCTGTTTCTCTCTGTCTCTGTCGACCGACAGAGACAGACAGACAGACAGCAGGACGGACAGACAGACATAGAGACAGACAGACTGATAATGGAAGAAGAGAGCGCTCATAAGTCATTTAGTTGTAGGCTAATAAACGATGGATATGTACTTCTTTTACGTCGTCTGTCTGTCTTTATATCCGTCTCTGTGTGTGTTTGTGTGTGTGTCTACCTGTCGCCCTGCATCTGTTTCTGTATTCGCCTTTGTCTTTCCGTCTCCGTCTCTTCGGGATGTTCACCTCTTATCTCCCTACGAATGCCTATTACCCCTCTTCTTCTCTCTCTTCAATCTCCTGCTGCTGCTGCTGCTGCTGCTGCTGCTGCTGCTGCTGCTGCTGCTGCTGCTGCTGCTGCTGCTGCTGCTGCTGCTGCTGCTGCTGCTGCTGCTGCTACTACTACTACTACTACTACTACTACTTGCTCCTACTCTGTGTCTGTCTATTCGGATTAATGGCTTCTCAATTACCACGAAGGCGCTACAGAATCTGTCTTATTTTCTGTCTCTGCCTCCCTCTCTCTGTCCGTATGTCTGTCTGTCTGTCTGTGTCTCTGTCTGTCTGTCTGTCTGTCTGTCACTGAGTCGACTGCTGTCGTCGACCATAAGCTTGTTGCTTCGCTGATTTTGCACTCATCGTCTTGAGTTCTGTCGACGGTCGTCCGTGTGTCTAATCAAGCGGAACAGTTGCTGAGGCAGGAGAACCAGCATCACCACCAGCCACAGCTGAGTGTTCAGTGCCGCGGAAGAAATGTCACGGTCGGCTGAGCACGGCTGAAATTAGGCATCTAACGTCGACCGGAATCAGAGCCAACGAGGCATCGAATTACACGGTTGACTGACGACGACGACGAATTACACGGACCAAGTGACGTCGTTCATCTGCGCTCCACTGACCTCAGTCATGAAAAGCATCGAACGAACGAAGGACGACATCAGCCTCAACACGTGTTTGACACGCTCCACTGATCACAACAACGGAGACGATTATTCGATAGCACCAACAGCATACGTATCTGTCTTCATCTTCTCTTCTCTCTATCTCTCTCTATCTCTATATCTCTTTCTCTCTCTCTGTCTGTCTCTCTGTCTGTCTGTCTATCTCTCTGTCTCTCTGTCTGTCTGTCTGTCTCTCATCTCTTTCTCTATCTCTCTATCTCTCTATATATATCTCTCTCTCTCTCTCTCTCTCTCTCTCTCTCTCTCTCTCTCTCTCTCTCCCTCTCTCTCTGCGGATGAAGATATGTAAAGGTCGCTCCATCTTCTTCATCATCATCATCATCACCATCATCATCATCATCGTCTTCCTCATTTTCCTCATACGGTCATCATCATCACATCATCATTCGGTCGCTATGGAAACGCGCGCACATTTACCTCGGACATCATAATTATCTTCAGCAGCAGCAGCAGAAACAGCGGAGGAGGAGAAGGAGGAGAAGGAGGAGGAGGATGAGGAGGAAGAAGAGGAGGAAGAGGAGGAGGAGGACGAGGACGAGGAGGAGGAAGAGGAGAAGTAGGAGAAGGAGGAGGAGGAGGAGGAAGAGGAGGAGGAAGAAGAAGAGGAGGAAGAGGAGGAGGAGGAAGAGGAGGAGGAGGAGGAGGAGTTGAGCAGATGGTGTTGCGGGAAGGAGTTCTGCATAATCACTTCTGACCTCCAGACGACGAAGAAACACAGATACACACACACACACAGACATATGGAAATACAGACAAAGGCACAGAGAGAGAGGGACAGAGAGACATACATAGAGGGACAGATACAAGGGGACAGACACAGAGGGACGGAGACAGAGACAGAGAGACATACAGGCAGAAGGATATATAGAAAGAGGGACAACATAAAGAGGAACAGAGAGAGTAACATACAGATAGAGATATAGGGACAGAAACAGAGAGACATACAGACACAGGGACAGAGTCAGACATACACACAGAGACAAGCAGACAGAGGGACAAACAAAAGCGAACACAACAGATCAGAAGGTAAACAAATTTTCTTCTCTAAAATTATTTTGAGTCAAACAGAAGCGAAATAATAAAAAGCCATTAACTGAAACCAAACAAACCAAGGTGCTACATAAATGCAAGCAGCAGCAGCACTCACTGGGTGGCGCCAGATGAATTGCAAGATGCAGAGATTGAGAGAACATTCATCCAATTGGCACTTGAACCATTTCAACTGTGCCACATGCAATGGTGTTAATTTGAACAGTACTATATACAATGGTGTTAGTTCTAACACTGCCAAATGCAATGGTGTTAATTCTAACAGTGTCAAATACAGTGGTGTTAATTTGAACAGTGCCAAATGCAATGGCGTTAATTCCAACAGTACCAAATGCAATGGTGTTAATTCCAACAGTGCCAAATGCAGTGGTGTTAATTTCACTGGTGCCAAATGGGATGGTGTTAATTCCAACAGTGCCAAATGCAATGGTGATAATTCCAACAGTGCGAAATGGGATGGTGTTAATTTCAAAGGTCCCAATGTAGGAAGGGCCAATCTAAATAAGATCATCGTTTAATTTGTACCATGCTACTCTAGAAGACGATGTTTCAAAGCAAAAGAAGAACGAACCAAAAAGTCTCCGTTTCGTTTAGACAGACAGTCAAAAGCAGAAATGCTTTTACCAAAGGCACATCACATGATTATAAGTCAAACTAAACCAGGTCAAATTACTACGAAAAGCAGGTCAGGTTAAAGGTCAGTTCAATGATCCTTCCAGGAGGGTCAGTTGTCTTCCTGGCTGTTGGTCGACTGTTGGTCGTCCTTTTCCTCCGTTTCTGGAACAGGTTTCAACTCCTCTTCCGACTTCGTCTCAACCTTGACAGTCAACTCTTTCTTTTCGCCTCCGTTTCGGGTCAGACTGGAAACCTAAGGGAAAAGCAGGAACAGGTAAGTTGTAAGAGACGATAATTAGGTCAGAGATGATAATTAGGTCAGAGACGATAATTAGGTCAGAGATGATAATTAGGTCAGGGGTATTATTACAATAACTGGGTCTATTGAATTATAAAAATAAAAGGTAAGTCAGTAAAATACCAGGATAAAATGTATGTTGGAACATAAAGATAATTAGGTCGTGTACTTATTAAAATAACTGGGTCAGTTTACATAATTTATGAAAATAAGTAGGCCAGTCAAAATAGGTCGGTTGCATTGTAAAGATATGTAGATCAGTTGGAAAATTAAGTACTTAGTTCCCATACTGTCAACTGCCGAGTATGCACCTGACTTGACCCAGTATGCACTTCTCCTTACCAAGTAAGCCAGCCAACAGAGTAGTTAAGTAGGGTCAGTTGTGTCTGGACTTCTACAAAGTGCAGTTTAGGAATCCCTCAAAAGAGACCCAAGTAAGCCAGAAGCAGAGACGACCAGGTGTATCTTACCAGACCCAGTACGCCAGAGTAGATCTGTGACGAGAGGTTTCGAGCCCTGCCCAGAGCAGACTCTGTCAGTTCCTTTCCATCAGCCATCTACAAAACCAAAGACTTCCACTCAAAGCAATTGACAGCACCTCAGAACAAAAGCCATTACATGACTTTTGTGGTCAAAGGACTCAGAAAATCGATCATCCTTATTGTGACTTCAAAAGAATAATGAAGAGGACAATCCTTTCGTTTTGGGTCAAGAGTCAATTCGTATTTGCAATTATAAATTTATATAGCACCGCTTCAAGAGAAACTCTCATCCTCAGTTTACATTACACAGCAGAATTTCAAAAACCTTTCAACACTGGCGCCACCTGCTGGGCTCATCACCAACTGAACTGATGAAGGTCAGTCTGAGATCGGATCAGACGCCCAACATCAACCCATCGTCTCTGAATCCTGCAAATGCAGAAATCCTCCCTTACTTCTTTCGAGAAGATGTCAACCAGCGACTGAGTCTTCTGCTGCAGGCTCCGAATCTGACAGGTCACCACTTCCGGAATGGAACCGATGGCGAAATGTGGGATGTGTAACCATGACAACGTGCTCTTCAGTCTGAGCGTCAGCTGACGAGCGGTTGCTATGGCTCTGCGTTCCAAAGCCTGAAATACCAACAGATTCTTCTTCATTTCTCTCTTTATTCCGCGGAGGATGGAAGAAACGAAAGAGTTCATCCACAGCAGCAGATACTTCAGAAATAAGTGTTTATGGGACATGGCATATCTGTTTGGTTAGAGCGTTCGCTTTGTAACGCTATGGAACCCAGATCCTCTTCCTCTGAGATGGTTACTGTTCACAGACCTTGAGCAAGTCCTTCACTCACAACAGCTCAGCGCCATTGATTGATAGATTGGTCATGAGACAGGGCACTTAATAAATGCCTAGTAATAACAGTAGGCCTAATAATAATAATAATAATAATAATAATAATAATAATAATAATAATAATAATAATAATAATAATAATAATAATAACACAATAAACTTGTCATTCCTGTTTGCATGCTTTCAGACAATGGCACATCCTGTCTCTTCAGCGGTTGGAATATTCCACCTGGAAGAAAACAATCTCATCCTGCTCCGGATAATCTTTGGCTTCTTCTGGTCACGGACAATACATCCACCTTTCCATCAATACTACAAAATACTGTTCCTTTGGCTGGACTGGAAGTAGGAATCCTCAGTGAATGAGTGAATGTTGAACCCAATTGATCTACTCCTCATGATACAACTGACCTATTAATTTTCATAATTCAACTGACCCAGTTATTTTAATAAGCACCTGAATGACTGAATGAATGAACGAAGTCATAGGAAGAAACGCTGCATTAAGAAGACAGATTGGACTGGATTGGGGTCCATAACCCTTAACTCTGACCAAAGTGCCAGAAAATGAATGCAGCGCTCTCTCTCTCTCTCTCTCTCTCTCTCTCTCTCTCTCTCTCTCTCTCTCTCTGTCTCTGTCTCTCTCTCTCTCTTTCTCTGTCTCTCTCTCTGTCTCTCTCTCTCTGTCTCTCTCTGTCTCTCTCTCTCTGTCTGTGTCTCTCTCTGTCCCTGTCCGTCTCTCTCTCTTTCTCTCTCTTCTCTGTCTCTGTCTATGTCTCTCTGTCTGTCTGTCTCTCTCTGTCTCTGTCTCTCTCTCAAAACGAACACCCACTCCAACCAGAAGGCCAAAAACCAGCCAAGGAGAAGAACTGCAATGTTTTTGATCATGTTTTCCAGTCCAGAGGTTCTTACGGATTTCTTTTCCTCCTTTGTCTTTTCTTCTTCTGTTTCTTCTTTTGCAATTTCTTCCTCTGTTTTGTTTACTTCGTTCCAGATCGATTCCACTTTGTCCTTTGCTTCGTTAAAGTTCATCCGAGCGTATTCGATCTGCAATTGTCCAACAAACAGAAATGCAAAGGAGTGTGATGCAGGTCGGTGAGGAAGGAGAAGGAGAGGGGAGAGGAGGAAGAGAGGCATGAGGAAAAGAAGAAGGAAGAGAAAAAGGGAGAAGGAGGAAGACGGAGATGGATGAGAAGGAGGAGGAGAAAAAGGAAGAGGAGGAGGAAGAGGAGGAGGAGTTATGGAAGGCAAAGACGATAACAGACAACTGGTCCAACACAGAACCCGAGATAAACGCTAAGAAACAATCTTGACCAAATGGAAATAGTTTCACCTTCATTCATACATCGAATCCAATTCAATCCAAAGACTTCTAAGTTACTGTTACTCATCATAAAAGACAAATCCTCAGTCGATGGTCACTTCTTCAAATACAATTCTACAACTGAGAATCATAATAACATTCGACCGTTACCTACCTAACACAGTAACACAGGCATCACAGTTCTTGGCTCAGTGTCTCCGTTCTTCTTGAAAGGCTCTATATAAATCTTGTTTAGATACAATTCCACTTCATTAACTGACACAGACACAAACGAGATCGGTGTTTCCTGGTCAACAGGTGGCGCCACAATCACATTGGCGCCACATAAATGCCTGACGAAAGAAGAGAAGTCAACGAACCAGATCAACGGTGAAGTTGAGCTTCTGAAGCGTCTCCCTCGATCGCAGTTCGACGCGCTTCACCTGTTTGAGCGCTTGAGACCAAAGTCTCTTCTGGACTTTGCTTCCCAACTGAAAAGCCTTTGAGACGACGACAGTTGATGACGTTGCCTTGCCATCCTCCTTCTTCTCTCCTCCTCCCTCCTTCTCTCCTCCTCCCTCCTTCTCTCCTCTTCCCTCCTTCTCTCCTCTTCCCTCCTTCTCTCCTCCTCCCTCCTTCTCTTGCTCTTTCTCCTTCAATTCGTCTTCTACCAAAAGCACATCACACAATTAGAAGTCAAACTCAACCAGGTCAAATTACTACATAAAGCAGGTCAGGTTAAAGGTCAGTTCATTAATTATTCCGGGAGGTCAGTTGTCTTCGTGGCTGCTGTTCACTTGGTCTGTTCTCCGTTGTATTGTATAGGTCAATTTATACAGCACCTCTTCAAACATAAACTGCTGGGGTATGTTCTCGGAATTCGAGCCCCACAGAAACAATGAAAACTTAAAGATAGTGAGTTGCAGTAGTCAGGTTTTTTTTATCTCATGTAGATATGGTAAGATGTTAAAGGCAAGGCTAGGTATGGTAAGAGGTTAAAGGCAAGGATAGGTATGGTAAGAGGTTAAAGGCAAGGATAGGTATGGTAAGAGGTTAAAGGCAAGGATAGCTATGGTAAGAGGCTAAAGGAAACATGTGAGAAACAAAGGTCCATGGTGCTCATCATGGACTGGCCCCTCAGTAGTTTCTTCTTCTTCAACTAGAGGCACTATATAATCAACAAATACAATACAACATAAAAAAATTAAAAAAGTGAATTCCAAACCTCCCAAAGAGTAAAATTAGATCAGTTGAAAAAGCAACATTTGGTGCTTCAGCAACACTTTCAAGCACCTGTTCAAACGAAGATTGTGCCTCTTTTGTACGACAGGGTAGCCAACTGGTTTTGATAGGTTTCCTTGTGATGCAGTGTGTGGGTTCAACTGGTTTTGATTGGTCGCCTTGTAAAGCAGAGTGTGTGGGTTCAACTGGTTTTGATTGGTCGCCTTGTAAAGCAGAGTGTGTGGATTCAACTGGTTTTGATTGGTCGCCTTGTAAAGCAGAGTGTGTGGGTTCAACTGGTTTTGATTGGTCGCCTTGTAAAGCAGAGTGTGTGGGTTCAACTGGTTTTGATTGGTCGCCTTGTAAAGCAGAGTGTGTGGGTTCAACTGGTTTTGATTGGTCGCCTTGTAAAGCAGTGTGTGGGTTCAACTGGTTTTGATTGGTCGCCTTGTAAAGCAGAGTGTGTGGGTTCAACTGGTTTTGATTGGTCGCCTTGCAAAGCAGAGTGTGTGGGTTCAACTGGTTTTGATTGGTCGCCTTGTAAAGCAGAGTGTGTGGGTTCAACTGGTTTTGATTGGTTGCCTTGTAAAGCAGAGTGTGTGGGTTCAACTGTTTCTTTGTCATTAGAAAGAGGTCCTCTATAACTACAAAAACAATAATAAAACCTTCTTGGTCCGGAGGCAGATAGCTGTCGACGTATCGGTCAGCCGTCTCCAAGAAATCGTCGACGCTCAGCAGACGATGATGACTGACCGTGGTGAGAACCCTTGCCATTTGGTCATTTCCCAACTGGACAACGGACTCAACCGTCGTCCATCCATAAGTCTTCATGTCGTCCACTTTCTCCCCAGTGAATGAACGAACGTTTGACACCTGATTAACAAAACACAAGACTTATTATAACTTACGACCAGAGGTCAATACTCAGAGGTCAGGTCAATAAGAGGTCAGGTAAAGATGAGGTAAAGTAAATGGCCCTAGATATCACCCACTTATTATAACTTACTATTTAAAATCTAATTGCTACGTAACTCTTAACATTTGCCCCAAACAGATGACATTGTACAGCACCCTGAAAGTAGCTGACTATTGACAATGTTATGTAAACTGTCATAATTACAATTACTCATAATTACAATTTTGATTACAATTTAGGGCAAATGTAAGGTTGGGTATATGTATGGGCTGAGGTGTGGCACAAGGACAGATCCAAGGTCAAACAGAATGAAGGCATAATCTGTGGACAGAATTCGAGGACAAACTCCAGGGCCAACCAGAACGAGGACATACTTTGTCGTATCCATACTGCTTGGCTGAACTCACACGATCGACAAAAGGCTTAACAGCCGTGTTGCACAAATCCTTTGTTGCCTTGACAACCTGTCAACAAAACAAAGCTCAGCTTACTATCTGTCCGTCATCCTCAACTTCTGTAGCGCCATAAGCACGAGATGAACCACCTGTGTGCAAAGAGACCAAGATGCCATGGACTGAAGCACAGATCCCAAAGGAATCCCTTGCATCTCAAATAGCAATTGACATTCTGTGAAACAAATGCAAAAGATGCAAATTCCCAACAAACCAAACCAGAAAATGATTTCCAACCAAACTTAAATCCAAAATCTAATCTAATCAATGACTTCTGCAAAATACGACATCTCGTCCATTGTCACTGAACAGACGTTTGGAAACCAATGACATGAGACACCGGCGCTATAGAAGTTACAATTACAATTCCAGGCAATTAACACAAGTCAAAGGTCAAAGTAGCAAGAATAACTTTCCGACTCCTGAGCTGAGTTTTACCTCCTCTGTTGGTTTTGTTATGATCGGATATTTGTTTTCCAGTTTATCCAGTTGGTCACAAGCAAAGTCGTTCAATGAAGTCACTGAAACATATTCAACCATCGACAAATAATAAACACCATCCGATTTAAAATAATAATAATGATCTTTTAGTAAATTTTAAAAGTAAACTTAAATTCAGACCTAAGGACGAATATTAATATTTTAAAACTCATCCCAAAAAAGAAGCAAGGTCAACCAAAGCAGATGAGAAACTCGTTAATTCAGTCTCATCCATTTCCATTTTTGAGTTTCTCCATTGTCCATTTCAAAACCATTGTGCCCACGATTTAACCAAGTCTTTCATTTTACCCCATCCTCTTCTAGATTTAACCCAGTCCCTTGGTAGGGTAGTGCAACCTCCAATTAATTCCTGCCTCACCCTTGAAACCTTTCTATTAAATGCTAGTTTTCTGTCCTAGCGACAGAAAACTAGCATTTAATAGAAAGGTTTTCAAGGGTGAGGCAGGAATTAATTGAAGGTTGCACTACCTAAGAAGCGCCTCAGACAAGTCTCTCATCAAGAGGTGCTGTACAATTTGCAATTACCCTGTCCTGCATTTTTGTCTGCTAACCCTCTTTCGATCAGCCACCCCCTTGAAGACACACCCTCGCATCCAACTCACGTGGTTTGTCAAACATCGAGATGACCGGTGCAGCTGTTCCAAAGACTGCGCTCACCCCCGTCTCCGCTGTTTCCATTGTTCGTTTGATCAAACTGTTCCTCTGCTTTGTGGTCGAGTAGAGTGTGTTCACCTGATCCATCGCCGTGGCAACCACTGGCAGATGAAGCAGACGACTCACAAACAGATGCTTCTCCTCCTCCGTCTCCACTCCTTGCTGTTCCGGACGCTGGCGATACATCGCTTCTCTTCTTCTTCTTCGTCGTCTCTCAATAAACAGATGACAACGAAACACTCTGAAAGAGAACAGAATCATCATACGATCCTATTTCGCTCTACCATACACAATCCAGTCTCACAACACAAAGCGAATTGTAATCTTATACACAATTTTTCCTACTGTATTTTATAAATTTTTAGATATTTTACCTAAATTTCCCTACAATTCTTCCTATTACAGTTTCCTTGCAGATGCCCTACAAACATTATCCTATCTATTGGGGCTGAGATTAATTCTGGTGGAGTTTGGTATGGAATCGAGTCATTAAACGAATACTGTCGTTAAAAATTCCACGATAAAAAAAAAACAAATTCTGCCAGGTTTGTAAGGTAGGCTTTGCAACTGGAACGCACCCTGAACACAGGGTAATGGCAGATCCTACTTTCTGCTTCTCTTAACTTCCGAAATATACGAGTTTTCGATTTAGATCGCCCTCAGACTCCTTGGAAATTTAAATCATACGATTGCTCCACCGTTCCGACACACCAACTCCCATTGCACAAATAAATTACAATACAGAGAAAATAAATTTCTTAATTTTGCGCATGTAGCATGAACACAGATATTTCCAGTTTCGCTGGAACTTTCTCAAAGTTTTAAAAGTCAATTGCGATCAAATCCAGACGACAAAAGCAAAGCATTCTACTTACACGAAATCGTTCCTTGGATTTTTCTATCAAACAATAATTTAACTCCCACTTCGAGAAACTTAACTTTTCTGATGCAATTCAACTCAGAAGTTCGGTCTTTTATAAACAAATCGTTCAATAAACGCACCTCTCCCTCCGGTCAACTTTCAGAACGCAGCTACCGTAAACGCCAGAAACTTTTATAGTTTCTGCTTTCCACCACCCATTTTTAATCTAATTAAAAACTACAATTATCAATCAAAACTGCTGTAGCCAAGACCAAAATGCACTTACGCAATCAGCACATAACCTAAAATTGCGATTTTCCAAGAAACTTTTCTGGTTGTTTTCCGTGGGATCTCGAAATCACTCGGCACGTGTTGTACCAATTTCGAAGCGGCCTGAGCGCCAATTTCAGTGTATACGGCTCCGGAGAACTAGGTGATTGAAACTGGGCCACTGGCAGCTACAGCTGTGATCTAGGAGTGTCAGAAAGGGTGCTAATGAGTAGCCTAACACTCACGAATCGCACCACTGGGTTGAGTTTTTAGGACACGTGAATCAGCAGACGATTTAGATTTAAGACGTCCCGCCCATTCCCCAACAAGATCTTTGCTCTTCGTAAATCTTCTTCAAAATATTCCGAAACACATTTCGTCATTCGTTTACGTTATTGGAGATGGAAATTGAAAGTAGGATTGACAGCCGTTTACTGCATGACAATTTGTTGAAAATGATATGGATAAAATTGAAATAAGTTCTGTCCTTATTTTACTGTTAATATGGGCAAAGAGTGGAAATAAAATTATGTCATTTTGTATTGGCAGTATTCACAGCAATTATTCTAGCACTATTCACGACAGGTGTCATGACTACAGCCATAGCAGTTGTCATGAAAAATGAAATTTAGCATTTTCTGTAGTTGTAGCTTGACAACAATGCTACCGAGCAGTCTGCAAATAATAAGCAGTCCGGAGTCCGTTGTCTTTTGACGGTTTCCAGTGAGAGTGGTAATTAAGGTTAAGTAAATGCGCACCTACCACATGTTAATTTCAGCGATTGCCTAAAGGGTCATTCAGCTGAGAGTAAACAAGAATTCGA
The DNA here is from genome assembly GCA_963556255.1 of Allolobophora icterica. Lineage (NCBI taxonomy): Eukaryota > Metazoa > Annelida > Clitellata > Crassiclitellata > Lumbricidae > Allolobophora > Allolobophora icterica. The sequence goes on along the minus strand of OY744607.1, from coordinate 73,907,107 downwards.
ACCATATGCAGAGCTGAAGAGCAAACGGTTTACCAATCTGCGACGGACACGCGTCAGGCAAATCATGTTGTACTCTGAAAGGCGGCCGTGTGCAAAGTGTACATATCTTCTTGTGACAGGCTGGGAGCAGAAAAAGTCACCACAACTCTCCAGGGTCCGATTTGTCAAAAAAGAAGCAGGGGGGTCGGAAATCTATATAAAAAATGACTAAGCCGAAAACACTGGCGGCGATCTTGTTTGGCATGTGGGGGGGGGGGGGGGCTGAGGGCAAACCTTTGAACTGATCTAGTAAAAAAGAGGTGTTTTCAGTAGGAGTTTTAGCTAAAGTAACATACTAATAACAACAGAGCCGGTTTTAGGGTGGTGGGCACATGGGCGCCCAATATGGTGGGGCTCTTTCTGCAGCAGATTTGTTGCCTTAGTTGATGCGCAGTCTTCAACAGGGACAACCTGCATACCAACAGTTATAACATGTCATACTGGCTCATACAGGCAAAGGTGCTACAGGCAATGTTTAAAATTTTTGATTTATTGTTATTTTTTAAATGCATAATGTATATAAATGAAAATTAATTAGGAAGATCATTTTGCTTAACAAAGTGTCTTCTATTACATTCATAGGTATGCAATAATTTCTCAAATACAAAACAAAAGGATAAGCTTGAAGATTTTTAGCCAGTTTTTAATAGAAGTTGTTGATACAGACAAACAAAGAAATTTAAACTAGTGGTAAGCGGGACCTCCTACCTAAAAGCAGATAGCTTGAATCAGTTAATTAGGTCAGTTAGGTCTAAATTTGAATAGGCCCAATAGAGACTCTGCATGCTTTTCTATTGGCAAAATCATCAATAAACTGATTAAAGTCCAATTGAATATCACTCTATATAAATAATTATTATGCTCAACACTGCAAGACGGATAAGTCACTCATGTGTCATACTTGTGCGAAGCCTTTTCTTAGGCCTAATTATCTTCATCTTAGACAGTGAGCGTTCACCACTACAGTTATGACCTACACTCTTACCATAATTTCCACATTTGGAAATGAACTTTTAACACCTTTGTCGAGAATTGGTACTGTACATGAACTGCTCCTGACTTATTTTGAGGCCTGAGCTACCTGTCTTATGTTTACACATTTTGACAAAATAAGAAAACTGCATGAGCTCATTGCCACGGCTTTCATGAGCTCATTGCCAAGGGTTTCATCGAGGTCATCACCCTATATTGCTACAAGATTTTTCGCTGAGTTTTGTATTTCTTCATCACTACATGACTCAGTCCTAGATAGAAAAAGCAAACCTTGAGCAGGGTAGTTCGTATGGTGCTAGTCTTCTTGTCAACTCGGTTGTGAATTGATCAACGATGGGCAATCAAGTGTCAATCTGAAACTTCTCTGAAGCAGAGTGTGCAGATTCTGGCGCTCGATCATAATCCAATACTAGGAGACGTGCGTTTTGATGACGTGTTCTTGTTGAACATATTCTGCTGTTCCACAACAGCTGAGTGAGACCCGACTGAGAGCAGATGTACTTATATCTGTTGCTTAAGGAAAGCAGTAATAGGAGGCGTCTTTGCAAGTAATCTCTCATTTTGATATGTGCTTTTTCTTTACTTAACTTGCGTTTTTGAGAGCCACTAGGCCGATTAGTGCCCTTAAGTCGATCTAAAATTCGATTCATATCTGTCGGCTGAAATTACTGAGACTCTTCAAATTATATCATGTAATACTGATTTGCAAATTCAAACTGTATAATATAAAGGTCGAATCCTACAGGACTGCGTGCCTCAAAGCCACTACCAGCACAGAAATGACAGCCTACAGCTGTGGACTGCCATAGGTCAATCGAGGTCAAAAGCGCCAGCGAGTGCTTGAATACCACGGAAGACCTTTACCCCACAACTGTATGCTAGTGGCTGTGGAGCTGATAGGCCTGAGGGGGCTGGCTTGAACACGGGCCTCTGTCCATTCGTTGTCTGCTGTATGTGGACCGAGCCCTTAAGGTTAGGCCCTATGCCCTGTGAAATATGTCTTACTCTGCTTCTGTCTACATCAGTAGACGACCTCAGTTTGAGTTAAAAGTAAGATAATCTGTCAACAGCCAAGCTGTTGTATCGTCTCAGAGCCTGTCAAAGGATAACCTAATTCTTAACAAATATATCACAATATCAACCTACACAAGGGTACCGATTGGATAATAAATAATTACTGAATTACTAGGCAGTATTGGAGTCGGTTGGTTTATGACTGTGGCTAATGCATTTGAGGGGGTCAGGCCGACCCCCTCGGGGGTCGTCCAAAGGCTAGAAGCAAGGGGGTCAAAAAAAGAAGCAAGGGGGTTCAACCCCCCTGACCCCCCCGGCAAATCGGACACTGCAACTCTCGTCGATTATACTTGAACTGAAAGTGATAACAGTCTCTAGTTTTACATTAACAGGTTTCAGACCTTTTTTCAAGAAATGTTTCTCAATCTGATAAAGCTTTAATCTTGTTGGCTAGATGCCACTGGTACGATATTTCCTCAGTGACAACTCTACTCCAACCTGATTCTAAACTCACAGAGTGGTTACAATTCACGGCGTGGTTAAGGATGTGAAGATAAATTAAGACCTATGCAGAATATTAGTCCTAAAAGTGTTTGAGGCTGAGACCCGTCGTCCCCTCAGCTGCAGCCCTCGTTGGTAATTTGACTTTTTGGGCCAAAGTCTAATGTCACATGATTTGTGGTAATTGTTTATGCAACTAAATAGACAGGAGAGCGCTTGCGCCGCCTAGCGAACTCGCTGGAAGTATTACAGTTTCCTACTCGCTAGGGTAGAAGTGAGCAAGAATTACATTATTGCCTAGATTGGCCAGCAACCTTTCTGCAAGTTAGTTATGAAATATTCTTTCCTCCCTTCCCGATGCTCCAAAATTATGAAATGTTGATGTACGAATGATTTTGGAATTAGCTGAAGTCTTTTTAAAAATTATAAATCTAAAATTCTGTGATAAGGTAAAAATAAAATAATGATATTAAATTGACATTATTATAATTATACACTGTTTAAATGCAATTATTTCAAATCGAGTAAAGTTTGCCAGTTACTTGTAAAATGACTACAGAATAAATCATTATTGCTCATTAATAAATTTCAAGACAGAAAATTATTTCCCAAGAGTTTCTGACGACTAATGCTAAACCAAGAGTTGGGCTATATAATGATTTATTGACCTCCACGCCTAATTACGGCGGAGCGCTGTTGTTTTTCTGTTTTCAGGATTCTGTAGAAATTAATTAAATTGTGATTAATTTCTGGTTGATTTTGTGTTGATTTGCGTTAAGATAGGTTGTTTAAATGGCTGATTTTGACAATCCGTTTCCTGATCCATTTGCTGTAAGAGGCGTTTTGTTGAATAGTTCGCTTTCGTCCTAGTGTTGTGTGTTTTGCTGTCGTAGCATCTCTTCCCCTTTAGATGCCGCATTGAAAAGGAAACTGCTGGTAGAGACACGCCCACGCGATCGAAAAATCACCCTCTCAAGCATTAGAATCGCAATGCTAGTGGCATTTGCGGCAAAGTAACTGTACAAAATAACTTCGAAAACGAGTCAGTAACTGAGTATGTTAGATTTTTGTTTTCTTTAACTTTTTTGGTTTACGGGTAGGTACTGACACCTTCACAAACAACCCTCGTCCACGTCACTGTCGAATCTGAAAGTGTTTTGCAGAATTACTTCGATGCAATATCAGTGACTTCTTGTTTATCCACTTTCTGTTATTTGCTGGAAACTAACTGACTTTTCAACAACTATACTTTAGGCATGTTACTGTCAGGAGTTGTATTAGGGTTGACCTTGTAGTGCATTGGTGTGCGTTTTAGGATCCCTCCGTTCAGCAGGCGAGCGCAGTGAGGTCAAGGCAAGTGGAGGACTTCAATCCGTTTGCTGTGCAGCCCAATCCTCCTACAGTTCAAGTAATCATTTGGCTTTCATTCAGGGCAGTTCTGTGAGAGTCAAGGATTTTTATTTCAGCAGGGATCCTTCAGATCTTGATTTATGCTAAGAGGGATCCTTCATTTATCTCTGTAACTTATCACTTGCATTAATACCATTGATTGCGTTTATCCTAATAAGTCTTAACCACAACGTGGAATGATGTTTTTCTTCATCGATGTCTGACTGTAGAACTCCTGCATCATCTCCAGACCCAACAGACCAACAAATTGCACCTCTTTCATTCGGATCACGATGCTGTTGTTAACGATGATAATGTTGTTGATGATGGTGATGATAATGATGTTGTTGATGATGATGATAATGCTGTTGATAAGGATAATGTTGTTGTTGATGATGATGTTGTGATGAACCATCAGCTTTTGTCCAATTAATGGAGAAGCATTGATGAATTGAGAGCCAGTGGAAATGATTAGAAAGATTTCTCTTCTGTTGCTTATTTTACAGAATGTCAATTGACATTTGGTTCATATGTGTGTTGTTGGTTGATGTTGCTAAGGTTGGTGGTGGTGGTGTTGGTGGTGGTGCTGCCACTTTACCATCCTCCACAACAACAGCCCCACCGCCTCAGCCGGCCAGGCAGGAGCACTCATCCCCGCCGCCCTCGTACCTTTCTGCGGCTGAAGATCTAAGGAGGAGACAAGAGGAGCTTGAGAGGAAGGCGGCCGAGCTGCAGAGGCGAGAGGATGAGATACAAAGGAATGCTCAGTACCAGGGTCAGTCAAGCGAAATAGATACTTCTTGTCATGGTTCATCGATTGCCTGTTGTAAAGCTTCTTAGCACTGTTGGTCACCTATGCTTTTCTATCTGTTAATGATTTGAAACTAATTTCCAAAGCAGTTTAAGAACATTGTCTTTGGGTGGATTGATTGACAGTTTACTTAAGGTTCAGTTTTTAAAGGTGTTCATTTTGATGAGGTCTTCTGTAAGGCCTTTCACTAACAATACTATTGTCACAAACTTAGAAAACTTTTCTAAGGCTTTTGATACGATCCAACATGCGTATCTTGTGGAGCAACTGGCAGAGCTGCCCATTCAGGACTGTGTGCATAACTGGATTGTAACTTTCCTGACAAACCAAAACCATAGGACAAAATATAACGGAATGGTCTCGGATATTACAAACATCAACGCCAGCATTGTTCAGGGGTCCGGTCTGGGCCCTGTGTACTTCATCGTGGCCATATCAAAGCTCAAAACAGTCTATTCTCACAATCGTATAGTTAAATATGCTGATGACACTTACCTGTTAGTACCAGCCAAAAACAGTAACATAATCAGGGAAGAGTTGGACCATGTAGCAGAGTGGGCAAAGAGCTGCAATCTGAGCCTCAATCAGAGTAAAACACAGGAGATGGTAGTGCGCCGTCCAAAGAGGAGGCAGGAGGACGCACCTGCAGAGGTGCCGGGACTTCGGCGGGTCCAGAGCATGAAGATTCTGGGAGTGGTAATGACTGAAAAACTAGGTTTTGAAGTGCATATAAGGAGCGCTTGCGTCCAAGCAAGACAGTCGATGTATGCTCTGCGTATCATGACAGCGCACGGCCTGCGATTCCCAAGTTCACATGATGTGGTAAGAATGACTACATAAGCCCGTATGTTATACGCGGCCCCGGCATGGTGGGACTTTGCAGGTCAACAGGAGCGTGATAGATTGCAGTCCATTTTAGACCGTCTGGTGCGTCTGCACTATTCCCTGCGGATAGCCCCACCTTCGAGCAATTATGTAGCCTTGCAGACGGGAGCCTCTTCGCAGCGGTACTGCATGACGAGGGCCATGTGCTGAACCATCATCTCCCACCGCTGAGGCCACAGCACTATTCCATGAGGCCAAAACTGCATGACCAATTAATACCTAGAGCGGACAATTTAATGAGGAAAACATTTTTGTCGAGAATGCTTTATTTTGTATAAACTGTATGTAAACCAAAGTGCGGTATAGGCAGTTGGTGTTAATAAAGAATATACTTACTTACTTACTTACTATCTGAGACTCAATTTCATCGTGAAAATGATCACATCTTTGTGTCGCAGTAGATTGTTCATCCCCACTCGGTCAGAAAATTGTGTTGAGATTTCTGCTCCCCCTAACCAACTCGACTACAGTGAGTACACTGACTACACTATGGGTGGAAGCCTCAGACAGTGAGGGCGTATACTGGCCACCAGTCTATATGATATGCTGAGGCTAAGAAAATGAAGTCGTTAACTCTTCATACTATGACTACTTCTCAAGCTAAATGAAGGGACTGCTTCTCTTTTTCTTCATCTACTTCTTCTTCTTGATTGTTTGTAAAGAGCGATTATTCTCAGACGTCTTCCTTGGATCTGTTTCTTTTAGAGCGTATGAACAACTTTCCTCCCTTACCGAACTGGTTCCCTGTCAAACCGTGTTTCTACCAGGACTTCACGGTTGATATTCCGATGGAGTTTCAATCGATCGTCAAAGCAGTCTACTACATGTGGATCGGTGAGTTTAAGAAAATCTCTCTCGGTTGCTACCTGATGCGCTTCTCCTAACGCTGTCTCTTCAAGCAACACAGGGTCTTCATATAAACTGGGATCTCTATTCTATTCTATTTACGAATTTATAAAGCGCCTCTCGCAGTTCAACCTAATCAGAGGCGCTCGAAGGCTAAACATAGATTCACAGATTCACACAAAGTAAATGAATAATTCCTGATGAAGAACAGAGTGTGATAATTGCTCTTGTATTGTTTGCTTTGTATCTGAGAGTTGAAACATTCAGGTGATTAATTTAAATGATTGAAGTGATTAAAGGTCATTTCGTTTCTTCTACTCTCATACAAATTAGATGAGATGAGATTAGATGAGAGTGAATTCTGAAGAGTTTCTTCTTAAGAAACCATCTGGAATTACTGACAGAATGCGTCATTTCATAAATAGATGTTGAAATTTTGATAAATCTCTACTGTTCAAGCAATTGTCTGAATTTAACTTTTGTCAAAGACGAATGCAGTAGGTTGCCTTCATGTGAGTTGCATTCAAAAGCAGAGTATCTGCCTCACTCCACAGCCTGTGATGTATATACATGTTTTGTTTTCTTCTGCCTCACTCCACAGCCTGTGATGTATATACATGTTTTGTTTTCTTCTGCCTTGAGCACTCCACAGCCTGTGATGTATATACATGTTTTGTTTTCTTCTGCCTCACTCCACAGCCTGTGATGTATATACATGTTTTGTTTTCTTCTGCCTCAGTCCACAGCCTGTGATGTATATACATGTTTTGTTTTCTTCTGCCTCACTCCACAGCCTGTGATGTATATACATGTTTTGTTTTCTTCTGCCTCACTCCACAGCCTGTGATGTATATACATGTTTTGTTTTCTTCTGCCTCACTCCACAGCCTGTGATGTATATACATGTTTTGTTTTCTTCTGCCTTGAGCACTCCACAGCCTGTGATGTATATACATGTTTTGTTTTCTTCTGCCTCACTCCACAGCCTGTGATGTATATACATGTTTTGTTTTCTTCTGCCTCACTCCACAGCCTGTGATGTATATACATGTTTTGTTTTCTTCTGCCTCACTCCACAGCCTGTGATGTATATACATGTTTTGTTTTCTTCTGCCTCACTCCACAGCCTGTGATGTATATACATGTTTTGTTTTCTTCTACCTCACTCCACAGCCTGTGATGTATATACATGTTTTGTTTTCTTCTGCCTCACTCCACAGCCTGTGATGTATATACATGTTTTGTTTTCTTCTGCCTTGAGCACTCCACAGCCTGTGATGTATATACATGTTTTGTTTTCTTCTGCCTCACTCCACAGCCTGTGATGTATATACATGTTTTGTTTTCTTCTGCCTCACTCCACAGCCTGTGACGTATATACATGTTTTGTTTTCTTCTGCCTCAATCCACAGCCTGTGATGTATATACATGTTTTGTTTTCTTCTGCCTCACTCCACAGCCTGTGATGTATATACATGTTTTGTTTTCTTCTGCCTCACTCCACAGCCTGTGATGTATATACATGTTTTGTTTTCTTCTGCCTCACTCCACAGCCTGTGACGTATATACATGTTTTGTTTTCTTCTGCCTCAATCCACAGCCTGTGATGTATATACATGTTTTGTTTTCTTCTGCCTCACTCCACAGCCTGTGATGTATATACATGTTTTGTTTTCTTCTGCCTCACTCCACAGCCTGTGACGTATATACATGTTTTGTTTTCTTCTGCCTCACTCCACAGCCTGTGACGTATATACATGTTTTGTTTTCTTCTGCCTTGAGCACTCCACAGCCTGTGATGTATATACATGTTTTGTTTTCTTCTGCCTTGAGCACTCCACAGCCTGTGATGTATATACATGTTTTGTTTTCTTCTGCCTCACTCCACAGCCTGTGATGTATATACATGTTTTGATTTCTTCTGCCTCACTCCACAGCCTGTGACGTATATACATGTTTTGTTTTCTTCTGCCTCAATCCACAGCCTGTGATGTATATACATGTTTTGTTTTCTTCTGCCTCACTCCACAGCCTGTGATGTATATACATGTTTTGTTTTCTTCTGCCTTGAGCACTCCACAGCCTGTGATGTATATACATGTTTTGTTTTCTTCTGCCTTGAGCACTCCACAGCCTGTGATGTATATACATGTTTTGTTTTCTTCTGCCTTGAGCACTCCACAGCCTGTGATGTATATACATGTTTTGTTTTCTTCTGCCTTGAGCACTCCACAGCCTGTGATGTATATACATGTTTTGTTTTCTTCTGCCTTGAGCACTCCACAGCCTGTGATGTATATACATGTTTTGTTTTCTTCTGCCTCACTCCACAGCCTGTGACGTATATACATGTTTTGTTTTCTTCTGCCCGAATCCACAGCCTGTGATGTATATACATGTTTTGTTTTCTTCTGCCTCACTCCACAGCCTGTGATGTATATACATGTTTTGTTTTCTTCTGCCTTGAGCACTCCACAGCCTGTGATGTATATACATGTTTTGTTTTCTTCTGCCTCACTCCACAGCCAGTGATGTATATACATGTTTTGTTTTCTTCTGCCTCAATCCACAGCCTGTGACGTATATACATGTTTTGTTTTCTTCTGCCTCAATCCACAGCCTGTGATGTATATACATGTTTTGTTTTCTTCTGCCTCACTCCACAGCCTGTGATGTATATACATGTTTTGTTTTCTTCTGCCTCACTCCACAGCCTGTGATGTATATACATGTTTTGTTTTCTTCTGCCTCAATCCACAGCCTGTGATGTATATACATGTTTTGTTTTCTTCTGCCTCACTCCACAGCCTGTGATGTATATACATGTTTTGTTTTCTTCTGCCTTGAGCACTCCACAGCCTGTGACGTATATACATGTTTTGTTTTCTTCTGCCTCACTCCACAGCCTGTGATGTATATACATGTTTTGTTTTCTTCTGCCTCACTCCACAGCCTGTGACGTATATACATGTTTTGTTTTCTTCTGCCTCACTCCACAGCCTGTGACGTATATACATGTTTTGTTTTCTTCTGCCTTGAGCACTCCACAGCCTGTGATGTATATACATGTTTTGTTTTCTTCTGCCTCACTCCACAGCGTGTGATGTATATACATGTTTTGTTTTCTTCTGCCTCACTCCACAGCCTGTGACGTATATACATGTTTTGTTTTCTTCTGCCTCACTCCACAGCCTGTGATGTATATAGTTTACTACATACATGTCTGTTTTCTTCTGCCTCACTCCACAGCCTGTGACGTATATGCATGTTTTGTTTTCTTCTGCCTCAATCCACAGCCTGTGATGTATATAGTTTACTACATACATGTTTGTTTTCTTCTGCCTCACTCCACAGCCTGTGACGTATATACATGTTTTGTTTTCTTCTGCCTCACTCCACAGCCTGTGATGTATATACATGTTTTGTTTTCTTCTGCCTTGAGCACTCCACAGCCTGTGACGTATATACATGTTTTGTTTTCTTCTGCCTCACTCCACAGCCTGTGATGTATATACATGTTTTGTTTTCTTCTGCCTCACTCCACAGCCTGTGATGTATATAGTTTACTATATACATGTTTTGTTTTCTTCTGCCTCACTCCACAGCCTGTGACGTATATACATGTTTTGTTTTCTTCTGCCTCACTCCACAGCCTGTGATGTATATACATGTTTTGTTTTCTCCTGCCTCACTCCACAGCCTGTGATGTATATACATGTTTTGTTTTCTCCTGCCTCACTCCACAGCCTGTGATGTATATACATGTTTTGTTTTCTTGTGCCTCACTCCACAGCCTGTGATGTATATACATGTTTTGTTTTCTTCTGCCTCACTCCACAGCCTGTGATATATATTGTTTACTATATACATGTTTTGTTTTTTCTGCCTCACTCCACAGCCTGTGATGTATATAGTTTACTATATACATGTTTTGTTTTCTTCTGCCTCACTCCACAGCCTGTGATGTATATAGTTTACTATATACATGTTTTGTTTTCTTCTGCCTCACTCCACAGCCTGTGATGTATATACATGTTTTGTTTTCTTCTGCCTCACTCCACAGCCTGTGACGTATATACATGTTTTGTTTTCTTCTGCCTCACTCCACAGCCTGTGACGTATATACATGTTTTGTTTTCTTCTGCCTTGAGCACTCCACAGCCTGTGATGTATATACATGTTTTGTTTTCTTCTGCCTCACTCCACAGCGTGTGATGTATATACATGTTTTGTTTTCTTCTGCCTCACTCCACAGCCTGTGACGTATATACATGTTTTGTTTTCTTCTGCCTCACTCCACAGCCTGTGATGTATATAGTTTACTACATACATGTTTGTTTTCTTCTGCCTCACTCCACAGCCTGTGACGTATATGCATGTTTTGTTTTCTTCTGCCTCAATCCACAGCCTGTGATGTATATAGTTTACTACATACATGTTTGTTTTCTTCTGCCTCACTCCACAGCCTGTGACGTATATACATGTTTTGTTTTCTTCTGCCTCACTCCACAGCCTGTGATGTATATACATGTTTTGTTTTCTTCTGCCTTGAGCACTCCACAGCCTGTGACGTATATACATGTTTTGTTTTCTTCTGCCTCACTCCACAGCCTGTGATGTATATACATGTTTTGTTTTCTTCTGCCTCACTCCACAGCCTGTGATGTATATAGTTTACTATATACATGTTTTGTTTTCTTCTGCCTCACTCCACAGCCTGTGACGTATATACATGTTTTGTTTTCTTCTGCCTCACTCCACAGCCTGTGATGTATATACATGTTTTGTTTTCTTCTGCCTGAATCCACAGCCTGTGATGTATATACATGTTTTGTTTTCTCCTGCCTCACTCCACAGCCTGTGATGTATATACATGTTTTGTTTTCTTCTGCCTCACTCCACAGCCTGTGATGTATATACATGTTTTGTTTTCTTCTGCCTCACTCCACAGCCTGTGATATATATTGTTTACTATATACATGTTTTGTTTTTTCTGCCTCACTCCACAGCCTGTGATGTATATAGTTTACTATATACATGTTTTGTTTTCTTCTGCCTCACTCCACAGCCTGTGATGTATATAGTTTACTATATACATGTTTTGTTTTCTTCTGCCTCACTCCACAGCCTGTGATGTATATACATGTTTTGTTTTCTCCTGCCTCACTCCACAGCCTGTGATGTATATACATGTTTTGTTTTCTCCTGCCTCACTCCACAGCCTGTGATGTATATACATGTTTTGTTTTCTCCTGCCTCACTCCACAGCCTGTGATGTATATATGTTTTGTTTTCTTCTGCAACTGCAGCCTATGTCTTTCTGCTCGTCCTAAACCTCCTCGGCTGTCTGACGTACTTCATCGCTTCGGCACAGATTGGCGCTTCGAATCATTCGGGCGTGACGTTTGGACTGAGTTTCTTGTTCCTGCTTCTCTTCACACCGTGTTCGTTTGTCTGTTGGTACAGACCTGTGTACAAGGCTTTCAGGTGAGTGGCTCCATCTGGTCTTTGTTCTTCTCTTGGTACAGACCTGTGTACAAGGCTTTCAGGTGAGTGGCTCCATCTGGTCTTTGTTCTTCTCTTGGTGTCAACTACAAAGTAATCAAAGTGAATGATTTTTAAGGAGAGGCAAAGGCGCATAACAAGTGACAAGTGGCCAATGTCTGTTATCTTGTCAACTGTGAGACATGAGATAAGACTTGTCAGTTGAGAGTTATTGCTGTTGTCGTTATAATTATGATGATGTCACTGATGGCACTCAACTTAAAACTTACTTCTTTCAAATTGATTATCCACCATAGTCTGCCTGTCTGTCTTACGGACTGACCTTCTGGATATTGACCTGATTACGGCTTGGTTTTAGTGTGCCATCGGTTGATGCCTTGTGCATTGGACACTGGTGCAATAGAAGTTATTAATTGTTAATAATATTGATATGTTTGGTTGTGTTATGGCGTTCATTAGCACTTTCATTCAGCGCATTTCATGCGTCGAATGAAGAGCTGTTGGTGGTGCTGATGATGATCATGCATTTGGTTCTTTTGATATAAAGGCTTTTGATAAATAATTCAGATGAATTTGGCTGCATTGATTGCATTAGTGCACTTGTCATGTATTTTGTTATAGTTACTTCTGCTTTATAGATCTTCATATAATAATAAAAATAATAATTATAATAATTCTTGTTTCAGTTGGTGTGTGTGTGTGTTTGTAGGAGCGACAGTTCGTTCAACTTCTTCGTCTTCTTCTTCATCTTCTTCTTTCAGTTCTGCGTCTGCATCATCCAGTGCTTGGCGATCGACGGATGGGGCTCAGTGTTAGTAAAGTCTCCCTACATCTTTGTCTGCCTGTCTCCCTCTGTCCCTGTCTGTCTGTCTGCTGTGTCTGTCTGTGTGTCTTTCTCCCTCTGAGCGTAAATCTCTGTGTTTGACAGAGTCGTGTTTTTATGTTACACTCGGCGGAAGACAATCTGTGGAAGGAAGATCCTCCTCCACAGAAGCGTCTCTTCTGAAGATCGGTTCATTGTGTGAGAGAGTTGTCTTTTGCGTGAATCAGTCGTTTCATAAGCCGTTCTCTTGATTATCACCTGCAGATGATTTGATTAGCAGAGGATTTGATTAGCAGATGATTTGATTAGCAGAGGATTTCATTAGCAGATGATTTGATTAGCAGAGGATTTCATTAGCAGAGGATTTCATTAGCAGAGGATTTCATTTCAGAGGATTTCATTAGCAGAGGATTTCATTAGCAGAGGATTTCATTAGCAGATGATTTGATTAGCAGTGGATTTCATTAGCAGAGGATTTCATTAGCAGATGATTTGATTAGCAGAGGATTTCATTAGCAGATGATTTGATTAGCAGAGGATTTCATTAGCAGAGGATTTCATTAGCAGAGGATTTCATTAGCAGAGGATTTCATTAGCAGAGGATTTCATTAGCAGAGGATTTCATTAGCAGATGATTTCATTTCAGAGGCTTTCATTAGCAGAGGATTTAGTCATTCAGTTCTCTCCATTTGAAACAGTAATTGCACTTGTGGGGTGAAAAGGGTTAGTAGCTCTGAATGTGAAGGACGATAGGGGTCAAGACAGGGTCTTGCAAAGGTCAGGGTGAGAGGGTCTCAATAAAGATGATAATAATGAATTGGAACCTTAGGGGTTACGGTGTCAGATGAGTCGAGGAGCTCAGCTGGTGGAGGCATTTCTGATCTTTAAGAGGAGCTGATGATTAGGAAGAGGATTAGGATGATGATTAGGATGAGGTCAGTTGATTATTGATTTCATGTGCTCAATAGAAGGATGGGTTACCTTTTATCCACAGGTGTTGATTTTATGTATAGCTTCTATAGCGCCAGTGTCTAATGCACAAGGCATTGGCAGATGGCGCACCAAAACCAAGTCGTAATCGGGTTAATCGGATCAACTAAGACAAGAGGCAACCTATGTTTGTGTCTATGGTAGGGGTATCATCTGTAGCCTTTTAGCGTCTATGGTAGGGGTATCATCTGTAGCCTTTTAGCGTCTATGGTAGGGGTATCATCTGTAGCCTTTTTGTGTCTATGGTAGGGGTATCATCTGTAGCCTTTTTGTGTCTATGGTAGGGGTATCATCTGTAGCCTTTTTGTGTCTATGGTAGGGGTATCATCTGTAGCCTTTTTGTGTCTATGGTAGGGGTATCATCTGTAGCCTTTTTGTGTCTATGGTAGGGGTATCATCTGTAGCCTTTTTGTGTCTATGGTAGGGGTATCATCTGTAGCCTTTTTGTGTCTATGGTAGGGGTATCATCTGTAGCCTTTTTGTGTCTATGGTAGGGGTATCATCTGTAGCCTCGATATGTTTACGAAGGGTTCGGTTGGAGCAACTGCCGTTGGAGCTGTTATGTTCATCATTGGCGTTTTCTTTGGATTGGCAGCCGCTCTCGACCTCATCATCCTCATGAGGGTACGTATGCGTGTGTATGTATGTCTGTCTTTCTCTCTCTGTATGTCTTTCTGTGTTTCTTTCTCTGTCGTTGTGTTTCTCTGTTTCTCTCTCTCTCATTCCCTGTCTCTATCTGTGTGTCTTGGTTGCTATTTGGCTGAGTGTATGCTTTGTTCTGTAGTGGTCTGTCTAGGGTTCAAATCCGGTGATGACATTCGTCATTTCGTCTGTGTGGCCTGCGTGTGTGCGTGTGTGCGTGCGTGCGTGTGTGTGTTTACAGGACCTTTTTCTTCAATTCATTATTATTGTATGCTTGATGTATTGTATTATTGTTGTAATAGGTAATAGCACACTCAACATGTTGATGTTGACATTTTGTTATGGAAAAGAATTCAATTATCTAGTTAACGGTCTTGGTGTGTCAGTAAAGGACAACATATCTTATGTCAGATCGCAGGTGTATAATGCCTATACCTGAGGGGGTTTCAGCTTGAGTTATTGTTTTTGTATTTTTTGTGTTTTCTGTAGTTTCGTATTATTCCTTTTTTGACATTTTGCGTTGTTCTAATCTTCATGTTTCTGCTTTGAGTGAAAATAAAGTATATAAATAAAGTATATATTATAAGGCCACAGGTGATGATGATGATGATGATCTTGGTTGACTGATGGTGTTGATCCTTTTCCTCTTGACAGGTTCACAGAATCTACCGCAACACTGGTGCGAGTTTTGCGAAGGCACAGGCGGAGTTTGCTGAAGGTGTCATTAGCAACCGAACCGTACAACAGACGGCAGGCAACGTTGCCTCATCAGCCGCTCGTTCAGCCGTCAACCAACAGATGGGACAAGGTGCAGGTCGTTGAGAGAAGAGCAGAAGAGAGACTGCACTTCCCTCATCTGACATTTCTCTCTCTTAGCATCTCCTGCAAGAGAATCTCCTCCTCTGGCAGCATCAGCACTCTTATCCTCTCGTCGTCCCATCGTCTGTCCTGCTGCTGCTGATGCTGCTGCTGCGTTTGGTGCCATCGCGTCACACCTTGGCGCCAAACACAGGTGCGCCTCCTCTCACCTGCTGTCGCGTCATCTCTTTAACTCTGAGTATTATTATTGTTGTTGTAGTCGTTTTCTCTGCTTTTACGGCGTAAATTCTTCTTCTCGTGTTTAGTCAACCGTGTCTCTGATTATCTTTCGCTCGATTCAAAACTCACTCGGTTTTGACGATTTTTCTTAATTAGTTTTGTTGTGTTTTTTTAATGCTTACTCGCTCAGTCTGGTCATTAGCCATCTCTCTCTAGTCGTTGAATTTGGGGAGCCTTCATTTGACGGATGCTTCTGGGGCTGGCAGTCCCCCTCGCCCTCCACCCTTAGTTTCTCCCTCTATCGCGACTGTGTCTAGTCATCTTTCGGAATTTAGACGAAAACATTTTTACCTTATCTGGTCAGGGTTAGTCAATTGAAGTGTATGCTTGATTGTGTAGTGTCTAGGGTTATATAACCCTCAGCTCCCCCGCGTCTCCCTCCACCCGTCTCTGCTAGTCGCTTTTCTTCGGAGGGAAATATTTTTGAGCATGTGGGGGTTCCGATGAATTGCCCTCTTCGGATATTGTTGATTTCATGTCTTCCAGATATTTTCTGCTTTTGCGCTGGATGGAGTGAATAAATTCTGCTCTAACTATTATTGGCCACAGAGACAGAAACATCGAACGAGATCTGAAACACTGTTTCTACTTCTTGGTTTTTTGGATTGAATCTCTCACTCGCAAACTCAGATGAAATACTTCAGATGATGTTCATATTTTGATTATTATTATTACTATTATTATAAATTATTATTATTATAAATTATTCTTATTATTTTTGAATTGCTTTATAGTATTTTTATTATTATTATTATTTTCTTATTATTATTATTATTATTATAAATTATTATTATTATTGAATTTGTGGATATATTCTTTTGATTATTATTATGATTGAATATGTTGATATTTTTTTAGCAAATTGTCTTATTTAAGGAGAATTTTCTGTGCCATTTGATTTATTGTTTGTCTCGAACATTTTGGGAATGTGTCTCTGTGTGTGTTTGTTGCAAAGGGTCATTTACGACCCCCCCACCCCCTCCACCCTTCTCTCTTCCGCAGAAGAAGACAAGGAAGAGGACATTAGTCAGCTGCTATCATCACAGACAGACAGACTGACATAGGCAGATGTAGACAGACGTAGACAGACAGACAGGCATAATCTGTAGACAGGTGCTGTTTGAGATTCCCAAATGGAGCTGTATTATTAATCAGATAAATACAGACGTAGGCAGACAGACAGACAGACAGACAGACGGATGTAGACAGACAAGCAATGGTCTGGTTGTCTGTGTGACTGATGTTGGTTCATTGAAGTGGGAAATGTTTCTCAGTTGTTTTCAGTCTTTTTAGGACTTTTATTCAGACGCTGACTTGGTATCTTTTCCTCATTAAAGATGGAATTCCATTGCGAATTGCATTCCCCTGCTGTCAGTGGCGCGTTTACGCATGGGCGCACTAGGCGCTCGCCTAGGGCCCCAAATCTGGAAGGGCCCCCAAACGAATGAAAATTGTTCTTTTTTTAGTTGAATTTTAAATTATTTTAAATATAAGCTACTGTCTATTTGTACAGTTCAATTCAACTTCGTGGGTTTTGCCACATGATAGGCTAAACACCACCAGAGTCTCAGACACTGTGTCTACAAGTTCAGAAGGGTCCCCAAAAAGGTTTGCGCTTAGGGCCTCGTTTTCTGTAAACGCGCCTCTGGCTGCTGTTTGATAAAAAGGCGCTGCATAAATGAATGCGTCTGTTAGGAGCTGACCGTGTGTCAGTGTACTACTGGCGCCGCCTGTGGAAGAGGAATTGGTGCGAAGGAAAGGGAAGTTCATTGGAGGAAGTGTTAGTGGGATATTCGAAAATGAGACAAAACATTCGTCTGTTTTTCATTTGGGTGATTGATTGATTGATTGGTTGATTAATTGTGTGGTTGATTGATTGATTGATTGACTGAGGGAAGGAGAGAGTGATTGGTTAGTTGCTGTTTGACGACACTGTTATAACAAAGATGATTAGCGTCGCCCTCCTTCTTTCTCCATGCTTCGGACTGGCACTATCAGAGAACGTGCGGTGGCGGAGTTAGAGAGGGGAGAGGGTGGATATATACTGGTCTGGGTAAAAATGTACGGTAAAATTATGGTTTTTCCGTAAAACATTAAAAAGTGGTACGGCAAAAGCCGTACACCAAACATCGGCGCCGCCACTCATATAATTATAGATTATAATCTTTTTATAGTTGGTAGGTGAGGGTGTTTGTAAGCCCTGTTCGAGTGAGTGGAAGGAGGAGGAGGAGGTAGCCTTAACCCTTCACACAAACCGATCATGTGTAACAACACCTTCGTTCCAGATGCAAGATGCACAACTCTGTGTCTATGTTTCAGTGTGTGTGTGTTTCAATGTGTGTGTCCATAGGCGTAATTTGTGGGGGGTACGAGGGGTCTACGCCTTGCTTCGTATAGTTTAGAAATTGGTACCCCCCACTTTTTAGCCAAAGGTAAGCGCAAAAGCTAATGCTCGGAGTTTTTACCTAGCCAGTAAAGTTTTAACCGTTTTTTAAAACAAAAATGATTTGAGCTTCTTGAATCTGAGCAGGAAGGCGGTTCCAAGCACGCAGGCCAGCGACCCGAAAGGCCTGATGGGTGTGTTTCAGTGTAGGAGATCCCGACAATTATCCATCACGCCTTTCGCCAACCCCTCCTCAATTGCAACCATTTGAATTTATGTAGCGTATCTATTGAACATTAGCCTGAGTTAGATTGAAACGAAGCCGATATTGAGTGTTTGATTCGCCAGGTGGCGTGAGTGAATCGATGTTGAATGTTGGATTCGCCAGATGGCGTAAGTGAATCGACGATTGAAGGCGAGTCCTGCTGCATCAGAACCAACAGAACCAACAGACGCTAATTTTCTTCGTCTCGAACTCCTGAAGATTTTGAAGTTCAGTTCCCTTCTGCTAACCTCAGAGCCAGGCATGGACATATAGTGTCGGCGACTTCATATTTCTTAACCTCGGCATATGAGGCCGATTTACCAGTCGTTTCCCTCGCCATACCATCTTCCCTCATGTATGTGATTTTCGTCTGCGTACCCCAGACAAAATGTCTCGGATGCAGAAGAATATAGCAGATCTTAAATGGAGATACGTGTACGAACATGAAACAACTCCAGGTACCTTCGACGAATTCTATTCCACCATACGAACTGCTACTGATTACATTTCTCCAATCAAAAGGATTACTATAAAAGAACGTGACCCTTCGTGTCTGACACCGTTTCTTATATACAGTGGCGTCACTAGGGCTGGTGTCACCCGGTGCGGTAAGTCATGGTGTCACCCTAAAAAAAAGATGACTTTTTTTAGGAATTCGTCTTCCAAAAAACCGCCTGTTTTTGTACTTCTTACATCCTTCTTTTCCGGTCTCCAACCATAATGCCATCATTACCTCTTTACCTTTGACAGGAATTCGTCTCCCCAAAAAAGTGATGACCTCATGTTTTAAAAAAAAATTTTTTCTCATCTTGGGTGTCACCCCCCTCCTAGGGTGTCACCCGGTGCGGTCCGCACCCCCCGCACCTCCCTAGTGACGCCACTGCTTATATACATATATTGCGCAAGCGCAACAGACTATTTCGACGGAGCCACCATAAGGCTGCTGCAGCCATTGCGGACCAAATAAATCGTAGGGAGTAATGTCGCCACTTCTGATGGTTTGTGCCGGAGATCGAGGAAATTCTGGTCTGAGGTTAAGCGCCTATTTTTATAAATTATGCGCTAGCGCAGTTGTTTTTGGGACTGTATGAGTTTTTACGAAACGGGCGCGTTACTCAAAATAACCACTAACAATATTAACTCTGAACGAACACTACCGTGATATCTCGACAGACGACGACCAGTAGGGCCTACCACTCACCTAGGACAGGCGCGGATTTAGAGGGGGGCGGAGCCGGCGTACGCCCCCCCTAAACCTGCAGCAAATGTTCTCAAACTAAACTGACCTAAAACTAATATAACTGCAATTTGGGAATAGGATGTTTGAAGTAGCTGGACCGGCAGAATGGAGCTCTCTTACCGGAGCTCTCTTACCTACTTACCTGAGTTGCTAGCAGACGTTGCCCACGTGACCAATGACTTTGACAGGATGACAGCGAATGGGAGCATGTTTTCCAGAAAGCTACTAAAATGGCAGAGACAGCTGGCGCTGGACCAATTACTGCACCAAGAATATGCTCAAAACAGATTCACCGAAGCAACACACCCGCTGCAACGCCAGATGAACATTTCAAACGAAACATTTATCTTCCATTTTTTTCTGGACAGTCTACTTCAGCAGTTTAGCCTACGATTTGGAGATCTTGCGAAACAAGCAATTCGTGGTCTAAGTCTCATTCCATCTAATGTTTCAAACATCGACGCACTCACTGCTGATGGTATACTTCATTACTATCATGATGACCTGCCTTCGCCGGATTCGTTTTATCAAGAGTTAAAGCTTTGGCAGCAGATGTGGAGAAACGATGACAGCACACCAAGCACCCTGTCGGACACCGACACCCTCGCTGACAGCCGCTCCTGTCGTATTATGTATCCAAATATTACCACAATAATTCACATTTTGCTGCTCACTTCTGTCACGGCTTGCAGTGTTGAACGAGCAAATTCTAGTCTGCGATTTGTGAAGTCGTGTTTCCGAAGTACAATGAACGAGGACAGAATTAATGCACTCATTTTATTGTTTGTCCACAAGGACATCAAGTTAGACATTGATGACATTATCAATGCCTACGCCAGAAAGCATCCAAGGAGAATGACACTGCTTAATCCACTGGCATGTGACACTTAATTATTTTCTTTTTGGATCAAGGGTTGCATGCAGTGCTCGAAATGGACCGGAACGCACCGGAACGCCGTTCCGGTTCGTCAAATGAATTTAGCGTTCCGTTCCGGTTCGTCAAATGAATTATTGTGGAAAATACTATGAAATTAACGTGAATGCTCCCATATCTTTGACTAGCGTTCCGTTTCGTAAAATTTTCCATTTCGAGCACTGGTTGCATGATCAAAACCGATAACTGATTTATAATCGTTTCACTGTTAACCTTCAGTGGAGACCAGATGTTTTATATGAGAAACTATATACTTTTTTAAAGTTCCATAACATTTTCTATAAAAAGGATCATTAGGCCTATAGTTTTGCGTGATCTAATTTCATATATATATATATATATATATATATATATATATATATTTATATATATATATATATATATTTACGGAATTGGATTGGTAGTATTTACGCCCCCCCTAACCAGAAATCCTGGATCCGCCCCTGACCTAGGATGCTATCGTCAGCTAATGAGTTTGAACCCAGTCCGCGTAAATTTGACGTTCTTAGCACTTACATTTCTCTATCTTCCGTTCGCGGTTGTTCCGCTTGTCCCGATGGGATTCCAGAATGGCTTCTGTCTAACATGACCCATCTCTTTGCTGAACCGGTAATGCATTTATTTAATCTCTCGATATGAAGTTGCACGATCTCTCATCAATGGAGATCCAGCTCTATCACCCTCACCCCAAGGTTCCATGTCCAGTCACTGAAACCAATTATCGGCCAATTTCAATAATTCCGGTTCTAACTTCTATGCAGCTCACTTGAGAAATTTGTTGTGCGCCAATACATTTACCCTATTCTCACAAAGCCTGCTGAGAACCGTTCTTTTTTGCAGTTCAGTTTGCTTTCAGGCCATCCGGATCCACTTCTGGAGCCCTAATAGCCATTACTGACTTCATACTTCACTGAAGTTCACTCAATAGCTCAATTCTAAACCATTTGTCCGCCGTGTTCCCTTAGACTTTTCTAAGGCCTTTGACACTGTCAGACACTTACCTGGCCGACCAACTGGCCCTCCTACCATCCCCATCAATATTCATAATTGGATCCTCTTCCTCCTGAGTAATCGCAGCCATTGCACTAAGTTCCATGGTGGCCAACATTGATGCAAGTATCATACAGGGCCCCGGCAAGGGTCCTCCCAATTTTGTAATAGCCATTTCTGGTTTAAAACCTCTCTACCACTTCAAACGCATCTTCAAATACGCAGATGACTGCTATATATTTAGTCATGCTGACTTCTAATATCTCCACCACGGTTGCAGAACGTGATCACATAACTACCTGGGCCCAGAGATTCAATCTTCATTTTAACCATTCAAAATCCAGCGACATCATCTTCACTATAGGCCCGAGGCGAACTTTACAAATCCATCCCACCACCTATATGCGGCATCTCAAGGGTCTATAGTCCTTAAAAACTAGGCACTGAGATAACCGAAAAGTTTGGATTTTCTGCCTATATCCAAAGACTGAGGATAAAAGCAAAGCACTCCCTTTACGCTCAGCGTATCTTCATTTCTCATGGGCTCTCGGACTCCAGGCTTCATGACGTGATACGGGCCACCACAGACTGTCAACCGCATACGCTATACTCTTCCCAGGTATACGGTTGGGCTTTGCTAACAAACAGGAACAATAGATCGTATGGGCGCAATTATTCGTAAGTCCGTTTGTCTTGGCTGCCTTCCTCCTTCATTTCCAACTTTAGAGGAACTCTCCAATAAAGCTGATCGCGATCTCTTTAGTACCCGTAGCATTCTTAAAACCCCAGTCACCTCCTCTATGACCTTCTACGGTCTACCGATGTAATGATGTACTGATGTACTGATGTACTGATGTAATGATGTACTGATGTAACTGATGTACTGATGTAATCATTCATCCATATCGTTCCTACCTGATGTAATCATTCATCCATATTATTCCTACCTGATGTAATCATTCATCCAAGGTATTCCTACCTGATGTAATCATTCATCCATATTATTCCTACCTGATGTAATCATTCATCCATATTATTCCTACCTGATGTAATCATTCATCCATATTATTCCTACCTGATGTAATCATTCATCCATATCGTTCCTACCTGATGTAATCATTCATCCATATTATTCCTACCTGATGTAATCATTCATCCATATTATTCCTACCTGATGTAATCATTCATCCATATTATTCCTACCTGATGTAATCATTCATCCATATTATTCCTACCTGATGTAATCATTCATCCATATTATTCCTACCTGATGTAATCATTCATCCATATTATTCCTACCTGATGTAATCATTCATCCATATTATTCCTACCTGATGTAATCATTCATCCATATTATTCCTACCTGATGTAATCATTCATCCATATTATTCCTACCTGATGTAATCATTCATCCATATTATTCCTACCTGATGTAATCATTCATCCATATTATTCCTACCTGATGTAATCATTCATCCATATTATTCCTACCTGATGTAATCATTCATCCATATTATTCCTACCTGATGTAATCATTCATCCATATTATTCCTACCTGATGTAATCATTCATCCATATTATTCCTACCTGATGCAATCACTGATCCATATTATTCCTACCTGATGTAATCATTCATCCATATTATTCCTACCTGATGTAATCATTCATCCATATTATTCCTACCTGATGTAATCATTCATCCATATTATTCCTACCTGATGCAATCATTCATCCATATTATTCCTATCTCATGCAATCATTCATCCATATTATTCCTATCTCATGCAATCATTCATCCATATTATTCCTACCTGATGTAATCATTCATCCATATTATTCCTACCTGATGTAATCATTCATCCATATTATTCCTACCTGATGTAATCATTCATCCATATTATTCCTACCTGATGTAATCATTCATCCATATTATTCCTACCTGATGTAATCATTCATCCATATTATTCCTACCTGATGCAATCACTGATCCATATTATTCCTACCTGATGTAATCATTCATCCATATTATTCCTACCTGATGTAATCATTCATCCATATTATTCCTACCTGATGTAATCATTCATCCATATTATTCCTACCTGATGTAATCATTCATCCATATTATTCCTATCTCATGCAATCATTCATCCATATTATTCCTATCTCATGCAATCATTCGTCCATATTATTCCTACCTGATGTAATCATTCATCCATATTATTCCTACCTGATGTAATCATTCATCCATATTATTCCTACCTGATGTAATCATTCATCCATATTATTCCTACCTGATGTAATCATTCATCCATATTATTCCTACCTGATGCAATCACTGATCCATATTATTCCTACCTGATGTAATCATTCATCCATATTATTCCTACCTGATGTAATCATTCATCCATATTATTCCTACCTGATGTAATCATTCATCCATATTATTCCTACCTGATGCAATCATTCATCCATATTATTCCTATCTCATGCAATCATTCATCCATATTATTCCTATCTCATGCAATCATTCATCCATATTATTCCTACCTGATGTAATCATTCATCCATATTATTCCTACCTGATGTAATCATTCATCCATATTATTCCTACCTGATGTAATCATTCATCCATATTATTCCTACCTGATGTAATCATTCATCCATATTATTCCTACCTGATGTAATCATTCATCCATATTATTCCTACCTGATGTAATCATTCATCCATATTATTCCTACCTGATGTAATCATTCATCCATATTATTCCTACCTGATGTAATCATTCATCCATATTATTCCTACCTGATGTAATCATTCATCCATATTATTCCTACCTGATGTAATCATTCATCCATATTATTCCTACCTGATGCAATCACTGATCCATATTATTCCTACCTGATGTAATCATTCATCCATATTATTCCTACCTGATGTAATCATTCATCCATATTATTCCTACCTGATGTAATCATTCATCCAAGGTATTCCTACCTGATGTAATCATTCATCCATATTATTCCTACCTGATGTAATCATTCATCCATATTATTCCTACCTGATGTAATCATTCATCCATATTATTCCTACCTGATGTAATCATTCATCCATATTATTCCTACCTGATGTAATCATTCATCCATATTATTCCTACCTGATGTAATCATTCATCCATATTATTCCTACCTGATGTAATCATTCATCCATATTATTCCTACCTGATGCAATCACTGATCCATATTATTCCTACCTGATGTAATCATTCATCCATATTATTCCTACCTGATGTAATCATTCATCCATATTATTCCTACCTGATGTAATCATTCATCCATATTATTCCTACCTGATGCAATCATTCATCCATATTATTCCTATCTCATGCAATCATTCATCCATATTATTCCTACTTGATGTAATCATTCATCCATATTCTCCTATTGAGACTCCTTAAACCTTTTTTGACTTCGAGATTACGATGTTGGTTGCAATTTCACCTGAAGCGACCAAAACGGCGCAATAGAAGTCATAAGGTGAGATGAAATGAGGTGCCTCTTGATGTGCACCCTACCCAGTCGACCCATGACCACCCCATCCCATTTCACTCTCAGTTCCATCTTTCCTCCGTCTGTCCGTCCGTCCGTCCGTCCGTCCGTCCGTCCGTCCGTCCGTCCGTCCGTCCGTCTGTCTGTCTGTCTGTCTGTCTGTCTGTCTGTCTGTGTGGCGCTTCGAGACAGAGCGGCCTTTGTCGTCGACTGGGGAAGTTTATCCCCTCATCTGGTGTTTAGGTGCGATACCCTGCGGGGGAGATTGTCTCCTCCTGGGTTTAACCCTTTCCCCTCGAGGCCTGAAACAACACTTAGCCCCAGGAAGACGGACTCGAAGTAGAGTTAGGACGATCCCAACAAAAGCAACAACACAGTCGCCATCTATCGACAGACAAAGCGACCTCTATCGAAGGAAACGAATTCCCGCCAAATCAGTCCCCACAATGCCCCCACCCCACTCCCCTTCAGTAACCACCAACGTTCCTCTCCATTAATAGACGACGACGACGACGTTGATGATGACGACGACGACGATGATCATGATGATCATGATCATGATGACTTCGACTAATGCTTTGAGCATTTTATAGGTGGCGCTGTATGTTCTTGGATTATTATTTTTTTTGCCCCCGGGTATCAAGGATCCTTCAGGTTCATACAAAAACTGTCCGGAGACATGAAGATAATTATTATTCTAA
>OY744607.1:73869012-73871512 GCA_963556255.1 Allolobophora icterica | reverse complement strand
ATCCATTGTACCCCATTTATTACCAACCACAATCCATCCTACACCATTTATTACCCACCCCAATCCATTGTACCCCATTTATTACCCACCCAATCCATTGTATCCCATTTATTACCCACCCAATCCATTGTACTCCATTTATACCCACCACAATCCATTGTACCCCATTTATTACCCACCCAATCCATTGTACCCCATTTATTACCAACCCAATCCATTGTACCCCATTTATTACCCACCATAATCCATTGTACCCCACCCAATCCAGTCCCACCCGATCAGTCAAATACTCTAATATCCCACCAAGTCCATCTCCTGTCTTCTTCTTCTTCTTCTTCTTCTTCTTCTTCTCTTCTTCTTCTTCTTCTTCTTCTTCTTCTTCTTCTTCATACGCATCCGATAGATTACTAGCATCAGCATCACGATCCTGGCCATCATCAACCTCCTCCTCCTCTCCTCCCCCCTCCTCAGCAGCAGCAGCAGGTGTTCGCTGCGTCGCCATCGGACCTCTGGACAACTCAATTGTCAGATTACGTCATGATTACGTCACCGCGTTTCTGTTTCCATCCGGCCAATCACGCGACGACACGAACCAGATGACGTCATCGCATCGCATGATGTCCCAACAAATTCATAAAGCGCCAGATTTCGACGTTAACAGAGCTAAGAGGAAACTGTCCTACCGTCTGTCCGTCTGTCTGTCCCTCTGTCTGTCCGTCTGTCTGTCGCTGTCTATCCGTCTGTATGTCTGTCTGTCTGTCTTTCCTTCCGTTTATCTGTCCGTCTGTCTGTCTGTCTGTCTTTTTATCCGTCTGTCTGTCTGTCTTTTTATCCGTCTGTCTGTTCGTCTGTCTGTCTGTCTGTCTTTTTATCCGTCTGTCTGTTCGTCTGTCTGTCTGTCTTTTTATCCGTCTGTCTGTTTGTCTGATGAGGCGATGACAGTTGAGTTTGGTCTCTGAAGATGCGACAATTCCTTGCATTAGTAGATTGACGGGCGACAGTCCTAAGCGTCGACGGGTGACAAGAATAGGTGCCCCTCCCTCCCTTTTGCCACCGACTCCCTTCCTCCTACATCCTAGGCGTCGACAGACAACCCCACCCAACACTCGTCCTCTTCCTCCTACTCCTCCTCCGCATTCCATCCTCGTCCTCCTCCTCCTTCTGCTATTCTTCCTCTGTGCTCCTCTCTTCATTCACCTATCCATCCATTCGCACCAACGCACTCTTCCTTCAACACACCCTCCCTTCAACACACCCTCCCTTCTGCCCTCGTTGGCTTCTGCAAGATTAGAGAACCAAACCCTGAAGGAAGAAGAAAGGGGTGGAATTGGGGGAAAAGAGAAAGCAGAAGAGTTCTGGCAGACAGACATCCAGATAGACAGACAGACAGATAGACAGACAGATAGACAGACAGACAGACATACGGAGGCAGTCCATGAGGCGTCCGTGGGGCGTGGCAAGGGGCGGACAAGACACGTCCAGTCATACACAGAACCCAGCTTCAAACAAGTATCCAATATGGTCAGGCGAAACACGAGGGTAACTGTGACCTGCCTTAAGTAGCCAAACCAGTCCTCTGATAGGATCGAGGCCAAATGTCTTTTCTGTCCCTCTGTCCTCCCATAGGACCGAGGCCAATGTTGTTTCTGTCCTTTGCCTGTAAACCGATCTCTTGCTTTGTCCTCTGATTGAAAACCAAGAGTTGATGAACTGCGAATCGTCGACGCCACTCTCTGTCACCAGATGGAGCGATGGATAATGACCGACTATGACGACGATGGAGAGAGAGAGAGAAGAGAGAGAGAGAGAGAGAGAGAGAGAGAGAGAGAGAGAGAGAGAGAGAGAGAGAGAGAGAGAGAGAGAGAGAGAGAGAGAGAGAGAGAGAGAGAGAGAGAGAGAGAGAGAGAGAGAGAGACTCTTGGTCCGCATCAAATATCCATGACAGTCGTCATTATATGCAGTTGGCTTCTGTCTCTTTGCCTGTCTGTCTGTCTGGCTGTTTGTCTGTTTGTCTGTCTCTTTCCAGGTGGAATGGGTCGTAGTGTGTTGCTGCTCTTGAGGGACTGACGGAAGAGGAAGGAAGGCAGATTCGTTCCTTTAATCTTGGCGATTGGAGGGAGTGGGGTAATTGCTGGTTGCGATGGGGTGTTTACGACCGCTTCCTTTGGTTCACCCGATGCCTTGGTCTCTGCTGGTCCATTGGAGGGAAATGGGGTGAGGATGAGCGAGGGGAAGAGAGGGAAAGAGAGGCAAAACAAGGAGACACTGACAGTCGGAGACAGATAAACAGACAGACAGAGAGAGAGGGAGAGGGAGAGGGGGAGCGACAATGTATTTGTCGAGTGAAAACGAATAATCATCGGTTTCAGATGGCGCTATATAATTATGGCCAATTATTCGTTCATTTGCATATTTCCTGTGAGACAGACGACGTCTGTCGACTGTACAGACGACGTCTGTCGACTGTTGAGGAAGAGGAGGAGGAGGAGGACGAAGAGGA
>OY744607.1:73859871-73862371 GCA_963556255.1 Allolobophora icterica | reverse complement strand
GCTATCTCTTCATCTCTCTATATCCTCTCTCTCTCTCTGCTTATCACTCGCTCTCTCTTACTCTCTGTTTTTGTCTGTGTGTGTGTCTCTTCCTTTCTTCGTGCAAACAAAATGAAAATCATTGATCAATTATGAAATCCGTTTAGACTTCTCAATGAATTGCTTTACAGGAAGAAGAAAAGGAAGAAAGAAGAAAGAAGAAATGGAAGAAGAAAGAGAGGGAGAAAAAAAGAAAAGGGGAGGAGAAGGAAGAAGGGGAAAAGGAGGAGGAGGAGGAGGAAGAGGAAGAGGAGAAGAAGAAGAGGAAAAGAAGAAGTAGAAGATGAAAAGAAGATAATGAAAATGCTGATTAAGAACTGTCGACCACAAAGGTTTCGTCAAATTCCTTCTTCCACAGCGAAAAATGAGCTAGATAAATGTGAATTAAATTACATAAACGTTGATAACAGTTCATTATGATTGCTGCGCCTTCGTTTTCTCGGTTTCTTCTTTCAAGTGCAATTAATGCACATACGTCAGAGAGAAAGGAAGAGAGATTACAAGATGCGGAGAGAGAGAGACAGACAGAGACAGAGACAGAGACAGATACAGAGACAGAGAGACATAGAGACAGACAGAGACAGACAGAGAGTTCAAGGTCAGCACTTTGCGTCGAATGCCTTGAGAGT
The DNA here is from genome assembly GCA_963556255.1 of Allolobophora icterica. Lineage (NCBI taxonomy): Eukaryota > Metazoa > Annelida > Clitellata > Crassiclitellata > Lumbricidae > Allolobophora > Allolobophora icterica. The sequence goes on along the minus strand of OY744607.1, from coordinate 73,861,703 downwards.
CGATTGTTGAATGAGATGCGATGGTGATGAGATGAAGTTGCTTCCGCTGGTGTTGAACAGAAGCGGACTCTGACTGATGTGATGATGATGATGTTGTTGTTGATTATGATGATGGATCGAGATGCGTGATGATGGCGGATGAAGATGGAGGTCGTTGCTGAATCTGGCGATGCGATGCATAGCAACCCTCGACGTTGCTGCTGCTGCAGATGGCTGTGTTCCTCCGAGGGTCACCGGAGGCAGGAGAGGGTGGAGTCCAGGCGCTGAAGAAGGTCCTTGAAGAACCGAGGTTTCCTCTAGACTGACGACTGTATCGTCGTCATCTGATTCTCCGAAGGAACTCAACAGTTGCTGGAAAGCCATGACGTGGCCTTGACCTTGAGACGGTGGTTGACCTTGGCTAGGGTCACGGGCGTCGGCTGAGATCTGAACAGGTGGTTGAGTGGGGTATTCGGGAGGCCCCCCTGCGCCCTCCATCCCGCCGCTCACTGATGCTGCGGCTGACACAGAGATGGAATTCCAGGACGAGGTCGGATGGTGATGGATGAACTGGTGGATTTCGACGGGAGTGGCCTGGAGAGAGGCCGAGGGATCGTGGTGGACCGGACTGGTCGCTATCAGAGGAACGCCCTGCAACTGAACAACGAAGAAAAGACTGAAGCACCGACCCACTGACTCACTCATTCACCGGATTCGTTATAATTAAGAAGGAAAAGGAGAAATCCACACGCACACATACACATACAGATAGGCATACATACAGGCATACAAAGACAGATTTTGTAATTGACATTTTGACAACGCCCGATTGTGTCTGCCTGGGCGTCTGTCTCCGTCTGTCTGTCTGTCTGTCCGCCTGCGTCCTTCCAACTGTCTCCAGTCTGTTGCCAGTGACGTCTGTCTGTCTCGCGCACCCTCTTCACCCCTCACCCATCCTCCAACCCCCTCCTTACCCTCCACCCTCACATGCCTCGTCTCAGATGGAGGGACCTCTGGCGGTCAAATCTCAGAACCATCTGCCACATCCAGCTAACATGACGATCTCCAGCCACGCTCCTCTCTTCTCATTCATATGTATACATGATATATATATCATATATATATATATATATATCATATACATACGATAGTGGTTGCCAATGGAGACGACGACTGCAGCAGCAGCAGCCGTATACAGAGGTCTAGATGGAACCGTAGCAAAGGCGATGGCAGCGGCGTAGTCTTAATAAGGTTTATGCCGCCTTGATTACTGTAACGCTCTGTTCGAGGCTAATTGGAAACAAAATACCCGCCATTCGGGTTGGCGCTGATTAGGCTCCAATTAATTGATTTAGCGCCAGACTGAACGGAAGGTGAAGTTAGACGGACTTAAGCGGTAATTAGGCGATCATTAGACCTTTAGGCAGACGTCGAAGGGACTTAGCTTAACCACCTGTTACATGTCGCACGTCCTCTCACCCGCACAGACACACAGCCGGTGCACACGCTCTCTCTCTCTCTCTCTCTCTCTCTCTCTCTCTCTCTCTCTCTCTCTCTCTCTCTCTCTCTCTCTCTCTCTCCGTCCGTCTGTCTGTCTTTGTCTCTTTCTGTCTGTCTCTTTGTATTCTACATAATTTCCAAGCATCTCTCACCATTCCTGTTTCTCTCTACCTGACTCTCTGTTGCTCCATCTCCGTCTCTCTCTCTCCGTCTGTCTGTATGTCTGTCTGTCTGTCTGTCTGTCTGTCTGTCTGTCTCTCTCTCTCTCTCCGTCCGATTTTTATCTCAGTATCTGCCAGTTTTCTTTCACCTTTTTTACTCCTGTTTCATCCTGTGACGTGTCCAACTTTATG
>OY744607.1:73822371-73852371 GCA_963556255.1 Allolobophora icterica | reverse complement strand
TCTATAGCGGCCTCTTCCATATCCTCAACCACAAAGGAGGAAGTGAGAGAGAGAGAAGGAATGGAGGAAGATGGAAGGAAGTATCACGGTAGGAATGAATAGAGAATAAGAAAGTCAAAGAATTGGGTTATTTATACACAATTATTTGCATATATTCATATTTATACGTGTGTTTATATATAGCCTATATTGCTATATGAATATGCATAAATATCGCGGGTAAAACGCAGTCAATGCATGTAAACATAATTTAAACTGATGCACATATACAAGTGTATGCATGTTTGTATAGTTCTATGTATGTAAGTATTCATGTATGAATGCATGTGTGTATGTATGAATGTATACGTATGTATGTACGTATACGTATGTATGCTTGTATGAATGTGCGTATATAGAGTATGTGCGTATACGTGTATAGGAGCCACGTCCTATATATGTGTCCGTATATATGTGGAGAGGTTGAAGTGTGAGGAGGAGGAGGAGGAGGAAGAGGAGGAGGAGGAGGAGGGTTAATGTTGGCGTCGATGGATTTATGTTGGAGACGGAGACGAAAGGGTTAAGTGTTGACGATGACAGACTAAAAGCAACGATTGATAAGACAACGAAACACACGCACAGACGCAGACAGACAGACAAACGGAGACAGACAGATACAGACAGAGATAGACAGACAGACAGACAGAGGCAGACAAAACGACAAACAGACATAGACATACAAACAGAAGCATGCAAGCAGAGATAGACAGATATCTGTCCACAAGACCTCTGTCTCCATTCGACGCAACCTTTGTCGTCGCCATTGATAACGACGACGACGACGACAATGATGATAATGACAATGATTACAACCACTTCATTTATCGCTACATTCATCACATAGCGCCCTCTATAGAACCTAAGGAAAGCGTTCTATGAAATGTTGTCCATACTAAACTGTTCACTTCATCCTACTTGGCTCATTCGGAATCCGTCCTTCAGTGCCACTCCCCTTCCATCTTTTGTGGGACACGGTAACCGATTCGTTAGAGCGTTCGCCTTTTTTAGCAGCCCCTTAAGCTAGCCCCATAGCAGCCGTGGGTATGAACTATTAGCGACTTCATTTCCTTAGCCTCGGCATATGAGGGCGGGTATCCGATTCGTTAAAGCGTTCGCCTTTTTTAGCAGCCCCTTAAGCTATAGCCCCATAGCAGCCGTGGGTATGAACTATTAGCGACTTCATTTCCTTAGCCTCGGCATATGAGGGCGGGTATCCGATTCGTTAGAGCGGTCGCATTGTAACGCGAAGAGTAATCTATGATGAAACTTGTATATTCAAGCTTGGTATTAACTTATTTGCAATACTGCACTGTGATCTGGGCAGGAGGCTACTCCTACAAACTAAAACGTCTACATATTCTTCAGAAGCGTGCAATACGGGTTGTGAATGGTGTTGGTAGAATGTGTCATTCATCTGTTCTGTTTAAAACAGGACAGGTTGCTTAAACTTGTAGACATTTACCATATGCAACTATCCGTCTTCATGTTTTGTCATCATCGTGGTTTGCTTCCAGGCTGTTTTGATAGCTATTTTGTTACTAATGACCGAGTGCATCAACATATGACGCGTAGCAGAAACAATTATCACCTGTACACTTGTAAGACAAACACTCGACTTCATACTGAAACCGTTCAAGGGCCTAAATTATGGAAGTTTCTTCCCAATTATATTAGATCTTGTACTTCTGTGGCATCATTTAAGTCAAGTTATAAACTGTTTCTTATAACCCAATACTGAATCTACTACAATAATTTTCCAATCTTATCCTATTCATTCATTTTATTTATTTTTGTTTTGGTATTCTTTTGTTCTATTAATATTAATTTTATTATTGTGTTTATTATTATTATTAGTGTTGCTATTGTGATTATTATTATTATTATTAGTGTTGCTAATGATGTGATTAAATTGTTGATATATGGACGGTCTATTACCAGACACTATTTTCTTATATAATAGGAGGACTCGATCAGCTCATTTGAGCTTTTTTCCCCTATTGAGTTGATAAATGGGCGGGGGTCGTCCAATGAACACAGGTGACAGGCCTATCACTCGTAATCAAATCTCAGAGTATAGGAGATTTAGGTATTAGTAGTTCTTTATCCTTGACCTCCTGGAGCTCGTTGGGTGATCCGGTGTCCTGATAAGGTTAACCTTGACGTGGTAAATTGGTTTAGTTCCTCAGTGAGGATGTTGTCAACTGTTTTGTTATCAAAATAGTCTATTGTTAATTATCGAACAGTTGTCAAATGTAAAAAAATAAGTGTAAAGTCGTCAATCGTCAATAAAGTTTGTCATTGTCAAAAAAAGAGAGTAAGAGTTCGATCCCCCTCCCCTGAGATGGTTACCATAGCGACTGATGCTTCGTCGCTAAGAAATGGCGCATAACAAATGCCTAATAATAGAATAACTTTCCTTAAACCTGTGCTTCGCCATTCGACATAATATATATGCATCCGATATTAATCCTTAGTTTTGAAATTATCTGAATTAATTTGTTTGTCTTCTGGTGAAATTCGTTCAACTCCGGAAGTTGTAGTTGAACTGTTGTTAGATTAATTGGTGAACGGGTCAGAGGAAGAGGAGGTTAGATTCGAGTAGAGATTCAGCTGAACTTATTCAGTTCAACCTCTCTAAACTTCCATGAAACGAGTTGCCTCCTCTTCCCTGTTAGTTCTCAGTGGCAACAGTATAGTAAGTTAGACGAACAGTCGTATATGCAGAGCGGGTGATCTGGATGTATGATGCATGTGGCTTATGTAGGTTCACAACGACTCCTACGATTGCGCCTTAAAACACCAAAGAATGCGCAAGTCAGGACTTCAAACAACCCCCTCCATCCCACACTTACCCTCCCTCACCTCCCTGCCTCCGTCTTCCCGTTCTTCCCTTCCTCCCGCCGTCCCTCTATCCCTCCCTTTCTCCCTGGTCCAGCTGATAAACGATAGGAATGCTTATCAGGCCTCATGATAGCCATCCAGGTGTCACAGTTGCACAATTCCAGTTCGAGGGGTCACGTGGTTTCATCGCAGTTCTTGCATAATTTCAGTCACCACCCAATCGTTGTCCCCCAATTATGGTCCACAGTGCCCCACTTGACTAACTTTAGTCCCAATTGCCCAACTTATAGTTTCCGTGTCCCAATTGCACCATTTTAGTCCTCATCGACCCAGTTGCATAATTTCAGGTCCTAGTTACATAAGTTTAGTCTACTACAGTGTCCCAGTTGCATAATTAGAGTTGAGTTCGTGGGATTTAGACACAGCTGCAATTAACGTCTATTGTCAACAGAAGACATGTAGATGTCTACGAAAGGATTTGAATGCAAGCAATACCGAGCACGGTTAGTACTTGGATGATGGATGATCATCTGCGCCAACTCATTCTGCCATCATTTCGGGGTCGTTCAGTGCAAGTATCAATCAACGTTCGAAGGTTAAAGAGATGTTGAGTGAGAGTTGAATATCTACTTAAGAAGCAGAAAGACACTGAAGAGACCAAGATAACATTTCATCTAGCGCATTTTCTCAACTGACTCACATCGATTGTACATCTAACTAATTCACTCGTTCGTTCATTCGATCATTCATCTTGTCATCCGTTTATCCAACCAACCACCCATTCATCCATTCAACCATCCATCCATCCATCCATCCATCCCACCCAACCATCCATCCATTTGGTCACTCGTAGTTGTTGCTACCAGTTACGTCAATTCAGAGTTGTCTCACGTTCTCTATCTCACAATGCTACTGTGGCTCTTGTGCATGCCTTCGTTACCAGTAGACTTGATCACTGCAGTGCGGTACTTGTAAGCCTGCCTCTTAAGCTAATTGGGCGCCTTGATAGGGTTCTCCGCTCAGTGGCTCTCCTCATTGGTCACCTTCCTAAGCATGCTCCTGTCTCTGCCTTTATGCGTGATTACCTTCACTGGCTCCCTGTTTCTCAGCGCATCTCCTATCGGTTTCTGTACTTGTCTGGCGATGCCTTCTAGGCTGTGCTTGCAGCTCGCCGATCTCTCCGCTCTTCGGCAAGGGGGAGCTTTTGGTCCCCCGTGCTCGCACTGCTATTAGACAGTGTCGGGCCTTTTCCGTTGTAGGGCCTCCATCTGGAATGGTCTACCTTTAAACCTGCGCTTGCTTCCACTGTTGAACTCACCTGCTTTTTGTAAGCCCCTCAAGTCTCATTTCTTTAGCTGTGGCTGAGCTGCATGCATGGGAGCGCCTCTGAGTAGGTATCACGTATCTTGAAGAGGCGCTATATCAAATCCTTAGAATGGATGAATGAATGAATCCATGCGTTCACCCATCCATCCACCCATCCATACATCCATCCATCCATGTGGAGCATCGCCACCCCTACCCATTCATTCAGTTAATCCATCCATCCCACCCAACCATCCATTCATTCAATTCATCCATCCATCTATTCTTTCACCCACACATCCGCCACCCATTCCCCACCCACCCACCCACCCACCCACCCAACCATCTATCTATCTATCCATCCATCCATCCATCAATCAATCCATCCATCCATTCATCCATCCATTCTATAACCGATCACATTCTTTCTCGTAAAAACCTGATGATTACTAACTTGACTTTGCGGCGATTGTCTCTTCGGATGTTGTGTTCATCTTGTACTCCTCTTCCTCCCTTTGCTCCTCCTGACGAACGCCCCTCTTCCCTCTTCCCTCTTCCCTCTTTCCACTTCCCTCTTCCCTCCCTTCGTACGATGGGATTCTCCGAATTATATTCCTTTTTCTGTCTATCGTTCTTCTTCCTCGTCTCAGTCAGAGTTGATGAGTCTGTTCGTGTGATCAGCGCATCTTCGTTCGATCGATCTATCGATTGATTTATCGATCCGATTGTGTGATTGTCCGACGAATCGATGTCCGGTCGTTGAGGATATGGTCAAGAGAATGACCGTCGTCTCGTGGTCAGCTAGAGTTCCTTGCGTTGTCCGTCAGTGGTCAGACAGTCGACTGGTCATCATTTCAGACAGGTGCCGTAGTTATTCCTGCCTCTCTTTCTTTTCCGCATCCGCCCGCCTCTTCGTTGATGCCGGCTGCTGTGGTTGGACCATCGCTACCTCCATCATTTTCATCCTCGGTTGCTGCCGCAGGGGAGGAGGAGGAGGAGAGGCTTCTGCTGCTGCGGAGGCCGCGTCTTTGGCCGGTGATCTATGGTCGGACGTCAATCAATCTCGCCTCCTGTCAATCAAAGCGTCTCAGTCCAAGGAGGCGGAGTCAGGGCGGAGCCACTCGTCCTCCTACCCACGCCCAGCTGAGTGCGGACGAATCGCGATCGATCCTCAGAATTGAGAGGAACACGAAGAAAAGAAGGAGCAGGAGGCGGAAGAGGAGGAGGAGGAGGAGGAGGAGGAAGAGGAGGAGGGTGTTGGGAATGGGGGATGTGGAGCGGGAATGGGAAGGGTGGGGAAGGGAAGGTGAGGTGAGGATTGATGGGTAGCGGTGGAATAGCAACGGAAGAGAAAACGATGCTCGGGGTTTCTACGGAGGAAGCGATCATTTCGAGGCAGAGGGGGAAAGAGGCAGAGGGGGTCGATAAGACAAGGGGTGTGGCTGCCACTTAGGCGCTTCATAAACGACGGACGGACGCACGGACGGTGACATCAACGGACTGGGAGAAGAGATGGAAAGAAGAGAAGGCGAGGGAGTGGAACGATCGCTGGTGAGGCACGATTTCCAGGTGGTTGCACTGACTTTCACCCTGACGGGTTTTCCGGATAACAATCCTAAGGTCATCTCAGTGCATTCCTTCCTTCCTTCAATCGCTCGTTTAATAACCATGTATGTATGTATGTATGTATGTATGTATGTATGTATGTATGTATGTATGTATGTATGTATGTATGTATGTATGTATGTATGTATGTATGTATGTATGTATGTATGTATGTATGTATGTATGTATGTATGTATGTATGTATGTATGTATGTATGTATGTATGTATGTATGTATGTATGTATGTATGTATGTGTGTATGTATGTATGTGTGTATGTATGTATATGTGTATGTATGTATGTATCTATGTAGGCCTATGTATGTATGTATGTATGTATGTATGTATGTATGTGAATCACATAAACCTATATGAGGAGGGCCAGCACAATTCATATATTTCGCGACAATAAAATATTAACTATTTACCAAATGAATGACTTTCAATGCATTCTCTTCATGTATCGTTTTCACTATAAGTTACTCTGCCAATATCTATGGCCTCCTACTTCGAGCAGGGTACCGCGATCCATCAGTACCCTACACGAAATGCTTCTCACTACCGCCCAGAATTCGCTCGATTAAATGCCAAATTGTTCTCTAGTGCCTGGGCCCGAGACTGCCGGCTTTAATAACCACTACCTGGCCTATCCGTAGGTTCAAAACTTCTTTAAGGTCCTATCTTATAGACCAATAGTAACCACTCCTATCCTTGTGCCCGCCTACAGGTGTTGCTTCAGTTCGTTGCTCGGATCTACCGCGTTAAAAAATGTAATCATATCCTCCCCCAATGGTTCTTCTTAATGTCTCCTTGTAAAGGTAAATGTTACATCGTTGTGCGTCTACTATAATTGGGGCACTGGGTGAATAGAACTGTCTTACTCGCGCGAAATTTTATGCTTAAAAATTCAGGTTCATTTCTTTGCTGTATTTCATTCTTTTCGGTTTGTTAATTTGACATAGTTATATAAATAGTTGTCTACTTAAGTTAAGTATAGACTTAAGATCTCTTGCAAAAATAATTAATAATATCCGTTTCTGCCTGTTAACTGTGGGGTGCCCCAGTTTAGCGGGAGTCATCTCTTAGGGGCATCCCATTAAAACACTACATGAAATGCTTTTGTTCTGACTGTATGTTTTGTAACACAGCTGTGTTTTAATAAAAATGGATTTGGATTTGGATTTAAATCGCAGAAATGTTCGAAATTTCAAGACTGCGAAAAATAAGAAACACTGACATAAGACAATCATTAGGCATGAAAACAACTCTGCTAGACAAAGTCGTTCAACGAAGACTCCGATGGTTTGGACATGTAGAGAGAATGTCAATTGATGTAGAATCCAACACATTGCAATACATGCAAGATTCGAAGGGAAAAAGACACAAAGGCAGACCAAGACTACGCTGGATAGACAATATAAATGAGGACATAACATCACTTGGACTAACACTGAGGGGGGGGAAGTGGACTTGACAAATGATCGAGGATAATGGAGATCATATATTCATACCCATCGCCGCCAAATGGCTGGCGTCAGGAAATGATGATAATGATGATGATGATGATGATGATGATGATGATGATGATGGTGGTGGTGGTGGTGATGGTGGTGGTGGTGGTGGTGGTGGTGGTGGTGGTGGTGGTGGTGATGATGATGATGATGATGATGATGATGATGACGACGACGACGACGACGACGACTACGATGATGATGATGATGATGATGATGATGATGATGATGATGATGATGACGATGACGATGACGATGACGACGATGATGATGATGATGATGATGATGATGATGAGGACGACGACGACGACGACGATGACGACGATGATGACGATGACGATGACGATGACGATGACGATGACGATGACGATGACGATGACGATGACGATGACGATGATGATGATGATGTCAAGACCTTAAACCTCAAGACCAAGACCAAAACCAAGACTTTGAAACTCAAGGCCAAGAACAAGACTCAAAAAATCACAACCATATCCAGACTTCTATTCCTTACTAAAAAAATTGTCTAGTCGGACTACTCTCTATTTTAATGAAAACATGAGTCTTTTATTTTATTCAAGCAAACCAACTCTAAATGCAGACTGCAGAGAATTCCAAATGCCTATACACAAATGTCTTTCATGCGAAATCTTATTCTAAATCCCTGGTGCACTTTATAAAAACCAATTCACTCAGAATTTTTCTGACCGAGACATGACCTGTGGGGCCTCATAAAAATTCCGCCATATGAAAAAATACGTTCTACGGGTGCTGAAATCGCTGGCACACACACAGCAGTTTTTCAAGCACCGGATGTAAATGTATAAATCGTCGGTCTGTTTTAAAATCATTCTATGTTAAATAACCTGAAGTCAAAATAATTGTCCAAAACAACAGTAAAGCCTCAATCATACCGTGTAAATACTAAAGCAATAATTGTATTAGTAATTATTGGATGAATTATTAAAGATTCTTTCGTTTTGTTAAATGACTGTTCATATTGACAAGAGTCTTGGTCTTGGTAAGACCAAAAGTCTTGGTCTTGGTCTTGAGTTTCAAATTCTTGGTCTTGGTCTTGAGTTTCAAATTCTTGGTCTTGGTCTTGAGGTTCAAATTCTTGGTCTTGACAAATCTGGGGAGAAAGTAAGAAAAGCAAATCGCCTCGTATTGACAATCTTACTCCTTTACCTTCACAAAGTCCACCCGGATGATTCAAATCTAATCTTATGTATCTAATCCAATCTAATCCGAATCTATCCGATCCGATCTCATATCCTGCTTAGCAGTAGACTTCTCCGAAAGCCGCAGAGCAACTAGTTTGATTAAGAACATTATCTCATTATCTCATTCCACTCAAATCAACTCACGTAATCTCAAACAGCATTCGCCAGATGGCAGCAGACGCTCGCGTCTACATTCGCTATCGTAATGTCACGCTATCGACCTCAGAACTTTAAATTTAAAACCAGATTTAAATAAATTTTAAATATCTTAAAAACGAATAACTGCTAAAGAATTAACTTTAAGTATATTCAAACGAATATAATTATATAAGCCAGGGATTGTTTTAACGTGCAATGATACACAAAATGTGCAGTGATGAAAGGCTGTTAACCGTTGTTTGTGCATGAGAAGAATTGTAATTCCTAATTATTTATGATTTGTATGTGCTCCGGCGCTTGTCATGTGCAGTGATAAATTTTCCTTAAAACATGCCCTGATATAAGCGTTAATAAGATGCACTGAACGCCCACAGTCTATAAATTATATAGGCCGAGGCTACCCACAGCCTTCTAAAGAGTAGGCCTAGACCGTGGGCTACCACATTATTTAAACCAATCGTGTATTCGTCCAAGAAGTCATTGAAACGGGACCCAAGGTGATGGTGTCGACTGGGTCAGGGACGGAGGCTCGCTGGCTGGTGACCTTGTCGTCTGAGCCACTAAGCCTCAAGGCCTCTGCATGCCGTTAATTTTACTGACCTAGAATTCCAGGACACGGATTAAGTAGAGGACCAATCACGTGACATGCTGATCTTCCAAACATCTGTGTGATGTCAATTAAACATTTTAAAGTAAGACCGATTGCAAACAGCAAGACGGAAACCTGCTCCTTAATTTGAACTATTTACAATTAATTATTATTCGTATATCGACGATTTATCTCTTTACTTTGTTTACGAATTTCTGTGCCAAATATTTGCGGCAGATATTGCAATGAATACGAATCCAATATTTTAATCAATAAAAATTCATCTAGTTGTGCCTTGTTTCCAAGAGATATTTTTGATTTTTTGCTGAATTAAACTTCTTTTGTTGATCATTTCCCTTTTAATTGGGGCCTGTAGCAAAATATTCAGTCTTAAACCTATACAGCTAATTAAATGAGACCATGCTAATTAGGACCTGCTAAATGTGACCATGCTAATTAGGTAAAAATCAAGTGTAAGGTGAAATCGGGTCGACATCAACTCCGCCGTGGCAGCCAAACTGGACTTCGAATTTGTCGATCAATAGCAAGCAGTCTATTTAAATCTATGTCTGTTGTTATTGGACTGAGCTGAGAGTAAGATGGCGGATCGTTTTACCGGCTTGGACTAGAAATTAATTAATTAATATTTTAAATTTCAGCTTGAAGGCGATTCGCGAGCACAGAACGGCTGAGAAACTTATAGGTGAGAGATTTTTCTCGATTTCTGTTTGGATTTTTGGTTTTCTCTTCCGATTCTGCCGAGTCTGTTCGGTGTCACGACCCAAGTTCTCAGAGTGGGCAGGCGGTCGATAGAATCAGGCGCCAGATAAATCGCTTCTGTTACATTACCGTCTGTTTTCTGATTTGAGACTTAGATGCTGGTCTTTGATAAATAGATCCTTGCGATGACTGCAGACGATTGTGACCTATTTTCATCGAACATGTTCTTAAGTCGAGTGGGTGACATGCCAGACTGCAAGGCCTGAGATCGGGAATTTAAATTCCATAAGAGTAGGCAGATAGTTCAAGGACTATGCTCCACCTGCGCCCCCTAAGGAACTCAGCTACGATGAGTACACCGACTGTACAGTATGGGTGGGATGATCAGGCGGCGATGGTATGGCTGGCCATCCGCCCTCGTAAGCAGAGGCTAAGAAAATGAAGTCGCTCGTTGGCAGTTCACACACATGACTTCCCCTCGGAGTTAGCATTGAGGGAATGCTCTTCTTTGGGTTCCTTATATGAAACTGTGTAAACTTCTTATGTGCGTTTGAGACGACCACAAATACAGTGAAGATTCACTGCACTGCGCTTTCTTTTTACGTGAAATCTGTTATAAAACGGTCAGAGAAATGGATCTTGAAAGTAGGTCACTCTAGAAAATAAAAATAAACTCCTTATTTTAATTAAGTCTTCTCGTTAAGAGACGTTTCATGAGCTTTGTCTTTCAAAGACTGTATTGTATATATGAAAGTATGCATGGGTGTATTTAACATTCATGTAAGTATGTATATGTCAGGACTGTTAATATAGCGCATTGTTAAGTGCCTCGTTTAAGGGTTGTAATGAGTATTCGTTGACATGTGTTGCAGGAGTCGTTAAACTGCGGATGAAACGATCGTTCATTCGATGAATCGCAGTTCGAACATCTTCCACTTTGTCTCGGAAACAGGGACGACCCAACAGGTGGCACAGAGCCTCCTCGAGGGTTGGCAGCTTGCCTTAAACTTCTATAACTCAGTAAACCAGGTTGAGATTTGACACACTTGGCCTGAGGAGTGGTTGTCTTTGTCCGACTTTAAATCTTAAGCTTTTTATTCTTTAGCTATTGTCATGTTCATCAATGGGAGACTGCAGATTAATTGCCTATAGATGAGCGAGACTTCATGTTATGTTGTCTCTATGGGTATTTATGTAGCACCTTTTAAAGAACTTGACATATGTGCTAAACTGTGTCTATCCAACAAATCTAAGAAGATGCGGTTTATCGTGAGTTGAATCTTTCTTCAATTCATCTCTCTTGGAAAGTTTGTTTTTTTCAGCAGAAGATGATCTGAGAAAGTGTTTGATGACCAGCAGAGGATTTAATTGACCGGTTTGGAAGGTTTTATTCCCATTTGTATAGAAGGAAAGATCGTTTAATCGTAGTTCCTTCACAAGGCTTTTGAATTGACGTTTCTCTCAGCTTTGGAATTTCTTACGTTGTTTTCGACTGTAGAACATGGTTGGAACATCGTTCAGGCAGTGAAGTCGTACCAGTGTCGCCAGATGGGACTGAAAAGCGGGGAACCAGATTCTCTTCTTGGCCTGCCCCATTTGGATCCTGCATTGAACCAGGCAGTGACACTGAATGGTGGAGAGACTGGCTCTGGCGTCCGGAAGAGGGAATCGACTGAGGATCTGGGAAAAGACGATCATGAGAGAAACGTGAACTCAGCCGCAGTCAATAGTAAGATGCGATTTTCTTATTCTTGACAAACAGAACAGAATAGATAAGAATTGTTTTCTTTTTTTGATAGGTTTTTCTGTTCATTTAGCATGGTGGGTCTGTGACCAAAAGGTTACAGGTTCAACCTTTATGTAACCCTGACCCTTGAGGGGTTGTTTGCACACCAAACAGAATTTTGTGGTGGCATAAGGTGGGAAATAAAGAGCAACCATGTGATGCACTGGTTCTAGGACCTTGCATTTGGTCTCATGTTGGCTTGGGGACCTAGTAAAGAGAATGAGAATGGTGTCCTGTTTGGAGCATGGGACCTTTCCAATAGATTCTTAGTATTTCTCTCAAAGTTTGAGGTTTAAGAAAGTTCCTTTAAATCTGGATCTGACCTTTTCCACAGCTGTTCTTCCGCCTGAGGTAATTGTTTCCAAGTGGTATGTGTTCAGTTGATAAGGTGATATAAGAAACATCAGAGCAAGAGCTGCATTAAACGAAGACCTCACCTGCATTCAGAGACATCCCACTCACACCGTTTGAATCTTCGTTTTGATTTCGCAGGCCACCAACAGAGAATGAAACGTGGAATGTCGAATACGATGAACAACGCTCACATAGTGAGCATCGCTCATGACCTCGTGCTCAATGGCATCAAAGAGAGCGGTGCCTCGGCATCCGGCACCGGAGCTTCGGCGAGCGCCGACTGCCAGAAGGACCAGGTGATGGACACTCTGAGCTGCACCTTCATCCTGCCGGATATCAACCATTATCCGCCCGAATTCCGCGCCTTCCTCCACAAGGACCTCATCGAAACGTCGACCCTCATCTCCCTCGAACAGGCCGGTCAGTCACTCGCAGCTAAAAACAGTTCTTACTCTTTGGACGCATTGGGAAAACATTTAACATTTTGTAAGAGATTAAATTTCTGACTGTAGAGGTGAAACCGTTTCGTATGCACCATAAACTCCTTATGACACCCGATCCATTTGAACATAGATTCGGTTCAATTGATTGATCACAGAATTAGTTTGACTAGAAAATTGTCTCATTATAAGACAGACCTCATTATTTAGTGGATCCATGCTTGGCTCCTTAGGACAGTGTTTTAAAGGGTTTTTGGTGTACTAGGAAGCAATTACTTGTGCTTTTAGAAATGTTTGCGAGTGGGAAAGTGTTCTGAATGAGTCTGATTCTTTCCTTAAGGTAGCAATGGCTTCCGTATTTTTAAGGTTCTTTAAAAGCACTTCATCTAAATCATGTGATCCGATCCATTAGATGTAGAAAGATCATTGTTTTGTCTGTGTTGTGTGTCAGGTCGTCTCAACTGGTGGGCGGACCTTGGCGTCTGCCAGCGACTGTTGCCCTTGGCAACGACGGGTGATGGCAACTGCCTGCTACATGCTGCCTCTCTTGGTCAGTTACGACCAATTATTACGTCACATCCAGAAACTTTAATTATAGCAATAATAGTAATAATTATTATAATTGTAATAATAGCAGTAATATTAATAGCAATACTAATATTACTACTACTGATAATAACAGTAATTATAATAAGAATAATAATAATGTAAATAGCAATAATAATAATAATAATAAAAATACTGTTCAACATGACAAAATGTAACCATTCTAGAGTGGATAATATTTAGATAGTTAAATTGTCTGAGATAAAGAAAATTTGTACAAAAGGTGTTAAAGAAAGACTCTCTCCTCTCTGTTGATTGTATGTTTGTGTGAGGGAGAGTTGTTTGTAAGTAAGTATATCCTTTACTGAACCAATTGCTAACCGCACTGTGGTGTACATGAAAGTTTTATCATGAGTAAATCATCCTCATGATATAGGTTTTAGTTGTCTGCAGGTGGGATATTTCGGTTGTGAGCGCAAGGTCACAAGGTGTATTCGGTCGCTTTTCTGTCTTATCTGATGTCTGGTTGTCTCTGTCCATCAGTGTCTATATGTGTGTGTGTGTGTGTGTGTAGGCATATGGGGTTTTCATGACCGGCGTCTGACCCTTCGCAAGGCGCTCTGCCACACCCTCAACGAGAGTTCAGCAAGAGATGCCTTCCAAAGACGGTGGAGATTCCACCAGAACCAGATCAACAAACAGGTCAGATCTGTTACTTCCTCACCCACCACATCCTCTCACCCACCACATCCTCTCACCCACCACATCCTCTCACCCACCACATCCTCTCACCCACCACATCCTCTTACCCACCACATCCTCTCACCCACCACATCCTCTCACCCACCACATCCTCTCACCCACCACATCCTCTTACCCACCACATCCTCTCACCCACCACATCCTCTCACCCACCACATCCTCTCACCCACCACATCCTCTCACCCACCACATCCTCTCACCCACCACATCCTCTTACCCACCACATCCTCTCACCCACCACATCCTCTCACCCACCACATCCTCTCACCACCACATCCTCTCACCCACCACATCCTCTCACCCACCACATCCTCTTACCCACCACATCCTCTCACCCACCACATCCTCTCACCCACCACATCCTCTCACCCACCACATCCTCTCACCCACCACATCCTCTCACCCACCACATCCTCTCACCCACCACATCCTCTCACCCACCACATCCTCTCACCCACCACATCCTCTTACCCACCACATCCTCTCACCCACCACATCCTCTCACCCACCACATCCTCTCACCACCACATCCTCTCACCCACCACATCCTCTCACCCACCACATCCTCTTACCCACCACATCCTCTCACCCACCACATCCTCTCACCCACCACATCCTCTCACCCACCACATCCTCTCACCCACCACATCCTCTTACCCACCACATCCTCTCACCCACCACATCCTCTTACCTACCACATCCTCTCACCCACCACATCCTCTCACCCACCACATCCTCTTACCCACCACATCCTCTCACCCACCACATCCTCTTACCCACCACATCCTCTCACCCACCACATCCTCTTACCCACCACATCCTCTCACCCACCACATCCTCTTACCCACCACATCCTCTCACCCACCACATCCTCTTACCCACCACATCCTCTCACCCACCACATCCTCTCACCCACCACATCCTCTCACCCACCACATCCTCTCACCCACCACATCCTCTCACCCACCACATCCTCTCACCCACCACATCCTCTCACCCACCACATCCTCTTACCCACCACATCCTCTCACCCACCACATCCTCTCACCCACCACATCCTCTCACCCACCACATCCTCTCACCCACCACATCCTCTCACCCACCACATCCTCTCACCCACCACATCCTCTCACCCACCACATCCTCTTACCCACCACATCCTCTCACCCACCACATCCTCTTACCCACCACATCCTCTCACCCACCACATCCTCTCACCCACCACATCCTCACCATTATTATTGCTATTCTGCATTTATTAAGCACCACTATCTAATGACGAAGCATCAATCGATGGCGCTGAGCAATTGTGAGTGAAGGACTTGCTCAAGGTCCCTACACAGTAACCGTCTCGGGAGAGGAGGATCGAACCAATACTCTCCAAGTTGCAACGCTGTCCAGGGTCTTTGGGAGGAACTCAATTGTTTCAATCGCACTCTATCGGTTGGGCTGTGTGTGTTTGTGGGAGTCGACCAGCGATGACTCTTCCCACAGTTGACCAAGCAATGCTTCCCCTCTCATAAACCTTTCATTCTTACTGAACTCTGACGTCATCTAGGCATACGACGTAATCATCATTTTATGAAGTGGTTGTTGAAATGTCTCTGTGGTCAAATGTTTGGACTACTAGACTAAGAGGAAGTCTTGGAAGATAGGATCACATGGTTGTATCTCTTTTTGTCTCTGATCATTTCGTCTTTGTTTTTTATCTTCAGTCCGGTTTGATCTACAGCGAGCAAGAATGGGAGCAAGAGTGGGGCAATCTGCTCAAGTTGGCCTCACCACAGCCGAGGAAAAATGGCCTCAATGGGTGAGAGGACAACTTAGGACTGTCTATGAGGACGATGATTTAGATGGTGATGATGACGACGACGACGATGATGATGATAAGGATGATGATGATGATGTTCAGTCAAAGCCATAACTCTGTTATTCTTCTAACAGAGTAACAGTGCATTTATGTAGAGCCAGTAGATTGACGAGTACCTCTGAAAATTGTTTCTATGAGTTATCAGTGAATGGCTGACCGGATTTTGTAAGATGTCAAAACATTTCGTTGCAGTCCATTTGACATTTTTAACTGAGACCTCGACCCTAACCACCCACAGCAACTACACAAGTTAAGGACTGATCTTCTGGGTATTGACCTGACTATGGCTTGGCTTTGGTGTGCCATTGGGTGATGCCTTGTGCATTAGACACAGGCACAATAGAAGTTACTAATTATGATTACAAGTGTTAATGGAGTGGCATTATCCAATGACGGAGCGTGGGAGTCGTTTCCAACCATTAACTGTTCTAGTGTTCTGATGAGAGACAAAACTGTAGTAAGCTTCTGGAAATGAGATCTTCAATTTCGCCTCCACTTGATGTCTGCGTTTTGTCTCTTTTCTGCTTCCGTAGCGACGCCAAAGATGTGGATGGTGATGCAGAGGTCTTCTACGAAAGCCTTGAGGAGCTTCACGTCTTTGTCCTCGCTCACGTCCTCTGCCGTCCGATCATCATCGTTGCAGACACGATCCTCAAAGACTCAAACGGAGACGCCCTCGCTCCGATCTCCTTCGGAGGAATCTATCTTCCGATTGAATGCGATCCGATCGACTGCTATCCAACTCCTCTTCTGCTCACCTATGATGCCGCGCATTTCTCAGCGATAGTTCCGATGGAGCATTCACCATCTCCTGATGCTCTGCCTCCACTCGCTGGTAACATTTCTACCGACATCTGTTACTTGAGTTTCATTCAAATACACCGTGGGACATTTCTTATTCTCTTGCATTGACTACCTTCAGATACAACATGGTACAATTATAAGTGCTGGGTATTTGTGTGACATGGTGGTAACACCACTTGGTCAAAGAACAACGTGGTCACGGGATCAACTCCTTGTAATGACCCAGGAGGGCGTGTTGTTTGTCAACATGAGACTCTGTCACCTAGCAGTGGAATTTGGTTACTGGTGTAAGTTGGGAAGTTAAGAGCAAGTCATGCAATAGGAATAAGTGAAAGACTTTTGGGATTCGTCCATTGTGGACTCAAGGGGTGAAGGGAATGAAATGAGGCAGTTCCACATGGGATATGGGAGCTTCACTTACTTACTTACTCTGGCCATTTCGTGTTGTGCAGGTCTTTAGTGCTGAGTTTACAGGTTTAGTGGAGTTTCTGATAATCAAATGCAGAAGGGTTGATGTTGGGGTCAATAGGTCACCTGGAAACCCTTTCTGAGGGTCAAATACAGGAGATGAATCGCCTGCAGATACTTAAGTTACGACTCAGTTGACATTAGATCGTTCGTTATTAGCGGTTTAACACAGACAATCCATTTCTTTTCAAAACAGAATTTCCTCTCAATTTATTTAGATCCTTTTTCTTACTTTCTATAAATTTCATCATCTTTGAGTTCATCATTTCTTTTCTGATGAGTCAGCAGATCATTTCATCTGCCTCTGATTTCCTTCCAGCTGCTATTCCAGTCGTCGATCCGGACTTCAATCTTCTTCCGATCCACTTTGCAGTCGATCCTGGTGAGGGATATTCGTGGGAAAAGGACGGCTGCGCAGAACTCTTGTCCGAGTCGTCTCGTCTGGATCTGCTCAGGCGCTACCTCAACCTGGAAAGCCTTTCCGTCCGAAGTCCAGACAGCGAAGAGGCGAAGAAGAGTCAGTTGGGTCGAGCGAAGGCCGGAAGTTGCAGCGACCTTGTCCAGTCTCCGTCCATTGAATGCGAGGACATGAGTCAAGTGAGCCTTACCGTGCCAAAGGCCGTCGAACAAAGGCCGGGCAGCATTCGAGGAAAGAGAGCAACAGGTGGAGAGGAGGAGCCAGCAGGCGAGCGAGGAGCGCGAGGCCTTCCACGATCGATGCAGAACATGGTCCGATCGTTTGGAAGTCTCGGAAGGAGCTTCCGCAACCGAATAAAGAACATGGCTAAGACGGGAAAGCAGTCGGAGGGACAGACAACAACGGCAACGAAGGGAAAGACGGACGCGGGTCGAAAGACCGGTCGCAAGACGACCGCAGCGGTCGAGCACGATCGCGTGCTCTGCGCTCGACTGCAGCACAGACGACAGGCGTTCCAGGAAGACATGGTACGGAACTACCTCCAGACAGCACTCGAGAAGTTCGAGCGCGAGAGAAAGGCGATGGAGCACGGCTGCTCTTCCGGTTGGGTCGACGGGGTGTTGTGTGTCAATGCCAACTGCCAGGGTGTGGCGAGTGCGTCGACGTCCTACCTCTGCCAGTCTTGTTTCGAACGCCAGAGACAGGACGAACTGGGAGCGGCCTCTAAGTCCACTCCTTCGTCACTGGACATATGTCGACCGACTGCGGTCGACCAGGTCGTCGTTGGAATCGACCGTGTTGAGAGTGGACCCGTCCTTCCTCGCTACGTCAGTCCTCAGCCTCCGCTGCTGCCATCTGGTGCCAAGTCCTGTTCCTCTCTGAACCAAAGCAATGTCTCTTCTACCATCTCACCAAGACCAGTCACAACATCCGGCCAGATGCTTCGATCGGACTCATCCTTTGCCACTCCCATTTCATCCACCGCCGCGGTCAACGGATCTGGATCGAGGTCGAGCGCCGTCGGCCATGGAGATCTGACGCTCTACCGCGAAGGTCCTCCGCTCAACCAGAACCACTGGAATGGTCAAAACGTGTCTTCGATGAAGACGACCGGACAGCTGAGCAAGTGTCAGCCGCTCGAGAGACCAGAGGAACCGACGAGGGACCGGTCCTTTGCAAGAGACCGATCCTCGGTCCAGTCGACGGATGACGACGTCTCCTTTCGGAAACAGCTGGACGCTCGGAACTTTGAGAAGGAGTTGGAGAACTCGCTGGACGACTTGCAGAAGAGCGTCGTCATCAACCGGGTCGCGACCTCTTTCGACGCGTCACGCCTGAATGGATCGAACAGGAGCAGCGTCACGGTTGATGGCTTCAAGGCGCGATTTAATCCATCAGTGGCTGCGGCAGGAGGTGTGGATGCCCGTAATAGTTCTAGCACTGGGTACATTTGCTCAAATGGTCCACACGACTGATGAAGACGATGACGACGATGATGAAAGCAATCTATGTAATAGTATGGAATATTCATTCTTACCTACTGCATATTCATTGCGATATTAATTATTCATGTATTTGTGGTCAGTGTGCTGAGGCTGAGTGTCTTCTGCTGTCCTAGAAGCCTCCCTCCGCCTTCCCCACCCCTCGCTCAGTCAAGCCAAGAGGGTTGTAAAATTCAGAGTTTCACTGTCGTTCTTCTTCCTGCTCTTGCTCCTCAGAAAGTGCTAACTTGAACCTCTATCTTCAAGTGCTAGTCCAACTGCTACTCTGTAAAAATAGCTACTGTTTAAGTGCTATTTAACTGCTAGTCTGTTAGTCTTATCCTGTGGCTACTGGTATTTAATGTGCTAGAGTGTAACTGCTAGTCCATAGCTATTAGCCTACAAGTGCTGCACTGATTATGTAAGTGGTACTTGGTTTTTAAGTGCTATTTTTTCAAGTGCTAATATCTAAGTGCTAGTCTGTGAGCGCTACTTCTTAAAATGTTTGTCATGGAATGCTATTCTATAACTGCTAGTCCGTTGTCTTTGTATTCTTCTAGCAACATTAATTGCTATGCTACTTTCTAGAGGTTTATGTGAAACCCGTTAGCATGTGAAGCATCGGCATTTGGTTACAGAGAATGTGTCAGGCATAACATGACTGTCACGAGTCGAAGCGGTAACATTGCTGTTGTGGTTGTTGTTGTCACTTTTTTCTAAGCTCTGTTGCAGTTTGTAGCTATGTTTGACTCTTTGCTCGCTCTGAATTGGTCGAAGAGCAAAAGTTTGGGATGGACAGCTCTTACTTCCAACATATGTTGATGATATTGCTCGTCTGATTGGCTGAGTTTGTTTAGGGGTAAAGGTGAAACAGATCTTGTGATCGTTCTTAGATTTGGTCGGAAGGTGGCGCTGTGTGGTCGTTTTCTTCGTGTGGTGATCGTGATCTGGACATCCTGATTTGTTAAGTGCAGTGAGGTTAAGGTTAACTGGCATTGGATTGAGTTAGAGCAGCGGTTCCCAAACTTTTCTGGGTCGCGACCCACTTGTGAATATCTTGGTAGTCTCGGTACCCACTGTGTAAAATTAAGCATTGTGTACTAAAAGTTGCTTCGTAAATTGGTATCGAAATATGCGAATTCACGTAAAGCGCTTAGAAATTTAAAGCATTAAAAGAAAATTTAGGTAAAAACAGTTTACGATTTATTGCAATCCAGCTAGTTATAGCCCAATCATAGCGAAATGTTGCTGCTGCAAAAAAATAAACGTTTGTCTAAAAAATTTGGCGACCCACTTGCCAAAGCTTCGCGACCCACTTTAGGGTCGCGACCCACAGTTTGGGAAACTCTGAGTTAGAGGGAGTTGTTTGCCATATTGTTTATGTTGGAGCTGCTCATCCCGATAAAGAAACTGCAGGATGTATTTAATCGATGACGTTGTTTGTTTCTGTTGATTTGCAGGTTGACGTCTGTCTGTCTGTCTCTGTCTTTGTCTGTTTCTCTCTGTCTCTTTCTGTCCCTTTCGGTTTTTTTGGCTCGTTTGTTAAACAGAAAACACTTGAAGCTGATTGGAATTCATTATTAATAAAATTAATTGGTAGCTTAATTTAACTGGGCGAGTATTTATCAGCATTATTTAGGACTAGGCGATGACTTCGACAGACAGCCAGAGACGGGTAGGAAGAAAAATATTTCTGCGTCAGCCACCAACATTCATTTAATAATTAACCGTCGAATATTAATTTTTTTGGCTTATTTTCGACGAGTTATTCTACATACTTATCAGTTACAGACTTCTGCACGTTGGCCGGCTACTAGCGCAATATTGATGCTAAATTCTATGCTCTAGTAATCGTAATCGTAATCTCGAAATTTCTGCAGCGCCCACAAAAGCGAAGTCGCGGGAACCAGCTTATTCACCCAGGCGCGGATTTAGAGGGGGGCGGAGCCGGCGTACGTCCCCCCTAAACCTGCAGCAAATGTTCTCAAACTAAACTGACCTAAAACTAATATAACTGCAATTTGGGAATAGGATGTTTGAAGTAGCTGGACCGGCAGAATGGAGCTCTCTTACCGGAGCTCTCTTACCTACTTACCTGAGTTGCTAGCAGACGTTGCCCACGTGACCAATGACTTTGACAGGATGACAGCGAATGGGAGCATGTTTTCCAGAAAGCTACTAAAATGGCAGAGACAGCTGGCGCTGGACCAATTACTGCACCAAGAATATGCTCAAAACAGATTCACCGAAGCAACACACCCGCTGCAACGCCAGATGAACATTTCAAACGAAACATTTATCTTCCATTTTTTTCTGGACAGTCTACTTCAGCAGTTTAGCCTACGATTTGGAGATCTTGCGAAACAAGCAATTCGTGGTCTAAGTCTCATTCCATCTAATGTTTCAAACATCGACGCACTCACTGCTGATGGTATACTTCATTACTATCATGATGACCTGCCTTCGCCGGATTCGTTTTATCAAGAGTTAAAGCTTTGGCAGCAGATGTGGAGAAACGATGACAGCACACCAAGCACCCTGTCGGACACCGACACCCTCGCTGACAGCCGCTCCTGTCGTATTATGTATCCAAATATTACCACAATAATTCACATTTTGCTGCTCACTTCTGTCACGGCTTGCAGTGTTGAACGAGCAAATTCTAGTCTGCGATTTGTGAAGTCGTGTTTCCGAAGTACAATGAACGAGGACAGAATTAATGCACTCATTTTATTGTTTGTCCACAAGGACATCAAGTTAGACACTGATGACATTATCAATGCCTACGCCAGAAAGCATCCAAGGAGAATGACACTGCTTAATCCACTGGCATGTGACACTTAATTATTTTCTTTTTGGATCAAGGGTTGCATGCAGTGCTCGAAATGGACCGGAACGCACCGGAACGCCGTTCCGGTTCGTCAAATGAATTTAGCGTTCCGTTCCGGTTCGTCAAATGAATTATTGTGGAAAATACTATGAAATTAACGTGAATGCTCCCATATCTTTGACTAGCGTTCCGTTTCGTAAAATTTTCCATTTCGAGCACTGGTTGCATGATCAAAACCGATAACTGATTTATAATCGTTTCACTGTTAACCTTCAGTGGAGACCAGATGTTTTATATGAGAAACTATATACTTTTTTAAAGTTCCATAACATTTTCTATAAAAAGGATCATTAGGCCTATAGTTTTGCGTGATCTAATTTCATATATATATATATATATATATATATATATGTATATATATATATATATATATTTTTATATATATATATATATATATTTACGGAATTGGATTGGTAGTATTTACGCCCCCCCTAACCAGAAATCCTGGATCCGCCCCTGTCACCGGCGCACAATCAAATCAGAATCGTTAGGCGGGGTGAGTGGGTGAGATCAGTTCCAGGTCAAGATCCAAAGGGTCAGTCAGGCAGACAGTCAGACGGCTCAGGAGGGTGGTGATTGGGGTCGAAACGGCGAGTGAGGTAGGGGGAAGGGGATGAATCAGGATAGGGCCTAGGACTTGTGAAAGAGCAATGTTTTCAGTTTTGAATGGAAGACCTGGGGAGAGATAGCAAGAGGTGAGGTCCCTAGGACCCTCTATGGTCAAGGAACGGAAACTAAAAATAAATAATCGAAAGAATGAGCAACAAAGGCGACGTAAAAGACCTGTGCTGTGACAAGACTCCTAAACCCATTCTCTTGCAAGAACAAATAATTCCACATCCGGATGATCGCACGAACGTTAAAACTCGTTACACGACTTTTAGTAAGAACTTGTCATACCTTACCAGACGCTAATCTTTGTCCCTGGACCGAACCTATTAGGGTAGAGTATAAATTCATGGCAAAGAGTTTAGAAGTCGCGGTCGGAGTTTGTAAAAAATGGGTGAAAATCACGACAAATTCACGGCACGAGGAGAACATTGTGAGAATTGTAGAAAAAAGAGTGGGGCTGCAGAGGTTAGACTTTGATTCATATGCAGTTGAATATTTTATCCGTGTTTTGCAAAGTAAGAAAATTCCAAAATGCAAGAGAACTTATGAACTCCTTAAAGTGATGACATCACCAAATTTATTAGTATACAATTCACACGGTCAAAAGTCTGACAATAAACCAATTCGTTAACCGACGCAAACTGCTAAAAACTACGATCTGCTTCTGCTGATGAAATTAGCAGCAATCTCATTAATTTACGCAGTTTACACACCTCATGTGACCTCCGGCTTCAAATCACGGACACAGTCGTCTGCATCAACCACCGATGTTATTGTATAGGCCTACAAGAGATGTCCGAATACCGGAGTACGGTTCCCAGAAGGCCAAATCAAGACAGGAGGCATACCAGCTGTTACGGCCAGGTCCGAATTAACAAATGTGGACCCACAGTTTGTCAAGTCGCCCATAGGCCTATAAGAAGGCCCAACGAATGTGTGCTGTAGAGTGTACACAATAAAATGACGTCATCTTATAATGCGTCACATAGCACTTGAGTTCCGGTCAGGCAGTATATGTGTTTAAAATAAGCAATTAGAAATAGGTCTTAGGCCTACTAGATTTCTGGCTGATTTTGAGACGAATCTGCCTGATATTGGACACTCCAATAAGGAGCCAACACATGTGCGAAAGTAGTGTACCGGGTACTTGTGCATATTAAAATCAGTAGTTTCGAATAATTTGTTTCGAATGTTCGCTCATATTTACTATTAGACTTAACAAATAACAATAATCAGTGCTTTTTTTCAGCCGGAACGGCGTTCCGGCACCTTTTTTCAGGTACTAAAAATAATTTATTTATTTTAATAATAAAAACAATGATTTAGTTATTTTAATTTAATTTAAGTGTTTTGAACTGTGTTCAGTGTTTGTTGAGACCCCTCCCAACCCCCAATCCCGTTTTTCTCGGGATTTTAGCCCGTCCATAAATATTCCGTTCCGGAGCCTATTGTTCTGTTCCGGAACCTTTTTTTCCAGTCAATAATTATAAAATATTGAAATTTTTTCTTTTGGATGTGTGAGGGCCCCCGAATAAGTGTGGGGCTCCTGTTCGGCCGAACTTGTTGATCATATCTTAACCCGGCCGCCTCTGGTTATTGTGGATGTCGTTTGGGGCGAGAATAATTGGAAGTAACTTACCCTAACCATTATTAGTCGTCGATGCGATTTTTTTTGAAAACGCAATGCATTTTACGTAAACAGATCTTTCCGATTTCCTCCGCCAGAGGTCTGGCTAATAGAATGTGTTGCACGACGTTTAGGAATGAGTCAATTACCATTCCTCCATTGTTCGTCCTTGTTGTCTATTGTCTCAACCAGAGAAATGTGATCCTTTCCGGTTTCCGGTTTCCGGTTTCGAGAGAGAGGTCGCATTTTGCAGATAAGTGGACATTTTTGTCTAATTTGCCTAAATTTGTGATTTTGTGACAGAAATTGTTTTGGTAGATCGTGCATAATTCTTTGTGCAAGGAGCGTTAGTGACTTGAAGCTAGATTGAAGTAGATTGAAGTAGATTGAAGTAGATTTAGATTTAGAATAGAAAGGCGTTAGCGTGTTGCGTTAGATCAAGGGAACGATAACAGAGGGCAGTCGAGTAGAAGCATATATTAAATAGCTTTAGCATAACAGAGTGAGTAAGCGAGTATTTCGACCTGAAGATACAAAAAGAAAATGTCTCTGAAGAAAAGCGACATCATTGTGTGTACATGTTGTGGCATGTACGGAGCGAAAGATAGTTTTGGGGATGAGACCGGCGCCACGTGCATGCAGTGCACGCGAGTGTTTTGCTTAGAGATAAGTTTGGAGGAAGTGAAGGAAAGTCTAGAGGAAGAAAAGAAAAGGTCGGAGGCAGATAGGAAATGTTTGGAGGTTTTGCTGCAGCGCCTCACGGCTTTGGAGCAGACTAGGAAACCTGAAGAGGATTCAATGGGAAAAGGTAGCGATGAAAAAGAGAGCGTCGATATGGTGCAGGACCCAAAGGTTAGGCCGGCAGAGAAACCAAAGGACAGGCCATCTGAGCAGCTGAAGCAGCAAAAATCAGCCAAGAGCGCACCCAGGCAAAGGCAACGGAAGGTGGTTTTGGTGGGAGATTCCCTAGTAAGGCATGTTGGAAAGAATTTGCAGATGCAGCGTGCAGGGTTCAGATCCATCTGCAAGCCAGGGGCTCGAATAGAGCAAATGCTCCCAGAAATCAAGCAGAAGGCAGAGCTGGAGGATACGGTTATAGTGCAAGTTGGCACAAATAACCTCCGAATGGAAGAAAAAGAAGAAATTTTGAGCAGCTATGAAGCAATGATGAAAGGGTTGAAGGAGGACCGACAAGGGGAAGTTGTTGTCATGGGTATTTTGCCTAGGCAGGATATCAGTGATGCCCTAGAAGAGAAGAGAGTAGAAATCAATACAAGGCTGAAGGAGATGTGCAAGCAGGAGGAGGTTAGATATTGGGAGGTTGACTTCAACCCATGGAAAGGTGGGTACTTGGGGGGAGATGGTCTGCATCTGAATGCTCGAGGTGCAGACATGGTTGCGAGGCAAGTCTTTGGGATGATGAAGACTTTAAACTTGGTGGGAAGACAGTTAGTGCAGTAAATGGACTCGCTAACTGTCAAACAAATAAAGATAAAAAGCTACAAAAAACAGAAGCCAGCAGTAGTGAAGATAGGAGATGCAAGGAAATGGGAAGTAGTAGAATTTTAAAATGTATGTTTGCAAATGTGAGGAGTATAGTAAGTATTACAAAGACAGCAGAATTGGAATTGTATGCAGAAAAGGAATCACCAGACATAATTGGAATAGCAGAGTCATGGACAAAACCGGAGATCATGGACAGTGAATTAGCTTTAGATGGATACCAATTATTTAGAATGGATCGTGTTAACCAGAAACCAGTTGGGCATGGGGCTGGAGGGGTTTTGCTGTATGTTAAGAGCAGCATTAATGCAGTAGAGAGAGGTGATATGAAGAACGAGACCTTCAAAGAAAGTGTCTGGTGTGAAATTCAATTTAAAAAATCTAAGATGCTTGTAGGAGTTTGCTATAGGGTACCAGATGCCAATGAAGAAGATTACCAAGGATTATGCAAACTACTAGAAATGGCCAATAAGGAAACGTCCTTGATTATGGGGGACTTCAACTACCATATTGATTGGGAAAAAATGGAAGGGGAGAGAGAAAAAGATAAGATTTTCATGGATTTTGTTAATGCCAGCTTTATGCAGCAGCATGTCATGGAGCCAACGAGGGGAGACAACATTTTGGACTTAGTGCTAACATCGGATGAAAATATGGTTGAGAATGTGAGTGTGGGGGAGCATTTTAGTACTAGTGATCATCAGGTTGTGAGATGGGAATTAGTAATGGAGCAGACCCAAGAAGTAAAAGCCTATGTGACAAGACCCAACTTCTTTAAGGCAGACTATGAATTAGTTAGGAAGATGCTGAAGGAAAGGGATTTGGTAAGTGAAATAAAGGGCATGGGAGTGAATGATGCTTGGGAGAAGTTCAGAGAACGTATGAGGGAGATTATCGAAGAAAACATACCGAAGCACAAAAGAACCAATAAGAAGAGGCCTTGGATAACACGTGAGGTTCAAAGAAAGAGAAGGGCAAAGCACAAAGCATGGAAGAATTTACAGAAGTTGAAGAAGGAAACAAAGAAGGGACTGGATTTGGATCAAGAGAGTGTTGCCAGACTTGAGAAGTTAAGAAACAAGTATGTGAATAAAAGAAACAGCTGCAATAATGCAAACAAGAAAGCAATACAAAACTTTGAACAGAAGTTATCGAGGAATGTAAAGGAGGATAGTAAGAGTTTCTACAACTATGTCAGAAGTAAGCAGAAGAGGAAAGACAGAATTGGGCCATTGAAAAAAGAAGAAGGAATGGGAGAAGTTATAGTGGATGATGTGGAAGCTGCTGAAGTACTCAATAAATATTTCAGCTCAGTGTTTACTTTAGAAGAATTAGGAAATGTACCTGAGCCCAAACAAATATTTGTAGATTGTGGCGAGAAGGGATTAACACAGGTACTGTTTACTAAGGAAAATGTGGTGGAGCAACTGAAAAGACTTAAAACCGACAAGAGTCCGGGCATAGATGAACTCCATCCAAAATTTTTACATGAAGTGAGGGAGGAAATTGGAGAGGCATTAGCCCAGATCTTCAATAAATCAATGCAGACTGGAGAGGTACCACGGGAATGGAAGGATGCACTCATAGTGCCACTGTTTAAAAAGGGAAATAGAAGTGAACCAGGTAACTACAGACCAGTCAGTTTAACCAGTGTGGTGTGCAAGGTCATGGAAAGAATTATCAAGGATAACATAGTGAAACATTTGAATGAGCATGATATTATAAAGGGCAGTCAACATGGATTTACCAAAGGCCGTTCGTGTTTGACAAATCTGTTGGAGTTCTTTGACGAGGTCTATGAGAGGATTGACGAGGGAAAACCTGTAGATGTAATTTACTTAGATTTTGCCAAAGCATTTGACAAAGTACCTCATGTAAGGCTGGCCAAAAAGTTACAAGCAGGTGGGATTAGAGGGCAGGTACTAAGATGGATTCAAAGCTGGTTATCAGGTAGAAGACAAAAGGTGGGCATAGGTGATAAACATTCTGGCTGGACGACAGTGCTAAGTGGAGTGCCACAAGGATCAGTGCTTGGGCCACTGCTTTTCGTACTTTTTATTAATGACATAGACGATGGGATTTTATCTAAAATCTCTAAGTTTGCGGATGATACAAAACTATGTAGAACAGTGGATGATGAAGAAGAAGCAGAGATACTGCGGGAAGATCTAAGAAGAATGTTCAGATGGTCACAAGACTGGCAAATGCTCTTCAATTTGGAAAAGTGCTCAGTGATGCATATGGGGAGGAGAAACAACGAGTTTTCATATGAAATGGGGGGCACGGAGTTGAAAGTGAGTGATGAAGAAAGGGACTTGGGAGTGATTATGCACAAGAGTGCAAAACCTTCAAGGCAATGTGCTGAAGCAGCAAAAAAGGCTAATTCAACTTTAGGTATGATAAAAAGGACAATAGTCACCAGAGACAAAGATATAATAATAAGGTTGTACAAATCACTGGTTAGGCCACAGTTGGAATACTGCATCCAGGTATGGAATCCATACCTGAAACAGGACATGGAAAAACTGGAGAAAGTACAAAGAAGAGCTACGAAAATGATTTGGGGCTACAAGGATCTGAGCTATGAAGAAAGGTTGAAAAGGTGTGGACTAACAACATTGGAGAAAAGGAGGAGCAGAGGAGATCTGATTGAAGCTTATAAGATTATCACTGGAAAGGAAGCACTGCAGTGGGAGAGGTTCTTTGAATTAGCACCGAACAGGGCAACTCGGGGACACAGGTATAAATTATTTAAGAGGCCGAAGGGAACATTAGGGCAGAAATTCTTTAGTGCAAGAGTTGTAGACCTGTGGAATGGTTTGGACGATAGTACTGTCTCAGTGGACACTATAACAGCTTTTAAGAAGAAGCTAGGAAAATTGGGCTATTAAGAGTTCGAGGTAAATTTGCAGTGGTTCTAACACAGACTACACGTCTTCTGAACCACTTAAAACCCTTGTTATGTTATGTTATGTTATGTTTCATAGGCCTAATCGTATTGACAGACTAACGGTCGCGATTTCAGCAAATGGATAAATTTCGAAGGGAATTAGGCTACTTGTGAAAAAATTTGCGATTTTAATCAACAAACGATTTGAATCAGCAGAAAAGCGAAAGGTAGGCCCTAGGCCTAAAAACATGAAACTCGATCCTGACGTCATGGCATACTTTAACTGTATAACTAGTGGGACAAATGTCCCAGTAGGCTAGTCTTAGGATTTGTCCCAGTAGTTAGGGTGATTTGTCCCAGGCAATGTATATTTAAAGTATAACTAGTGGGACAAAACGTTGCAGGAGTTTTAAGATTTGCCCCATTAGTAAAATGAGAATTAGTAAAACGCATTGTCATGAAATTCCCAAACAAGGTCATCAAATTTTTCGGGAGATGAATTCCAAAAAAAGGTCATCAAAGTTTTTCAGAGACGAGTTCCAAAAAGGTCATGAACTGATTTTGTCCCAGTAGTCAAAATTCCTTAAAATATGCACTGCCTGACGTAGGAAACTGTTTTATAAGCTTAGAAGTTAACTTGACACAAAGTTTTATATACGCCTTCAGTTATTTTTGGAATCAGTGAAAATTTTTAATTTGGGCATGAATTGCTTAATACCTTACCCATTTTTTAGAAATATTCTTATACAATGCAATGCCACTACCTTTTGCTCAGGCGTCTTTGGCATCCTGGCCCACCACGTGTTGGAAAATATTGCTGAAGCTTCGAAGCTTCTGTACATTTACGATTAAGCTAATGATAGATTACTAATTATCGTGCTTTACAAAGTCTTTGCCCGTTTGCTGACGATGTTGATTTTGGTTGGTTAAAGTTCACGATAACCATGTTCAAATACATAGGCCTAGTTGCCTTGTTTTGGTTTCCTTTAAAATGTGCTGCAGTTTGCATGATATAGAGATTACGTTTCTTATTTTTTGTTGAAATGAATTACACTTAAATGTAAGTCCATGTCCATTTACATTCGGTCCATGTAAGTCCGTGTTGACATACTGAGCCATTTTTAATTCGGTCATCTGACTTGTTTCTGTGAAATGGACTTCATATATAATGAGCCAATCAGATCATCTTCTTCACCTGTCATCATCTGCCACATCTGTCCCAGTGGAGGGCACCTTTTCCACTATGGGTTTAATCGTCAGTCTGTAGGCCTAGTTTCTTTGTTCGTGCTCTTCCTCGCTATTCGCTCTAAAGACTCTCCGCCGGAGGGGAATGCCCGATCAGGCCCTCTTTCAGGCGACGCGAGGCACGGTCATTGCACGACTCATGTATGCCTCTCCGGCCTGGTGGGACTTCCTTGGTGGGACCGAAATAGAGCGGATAGAACGATTCATCCGAAGAATAAAGAGATCCCGTTATCTCCATCCTGAGACGCCCACAGCCACCAAACTATAGCCGCCCAGGCAGACGAAAGGCTATTTCACGCCATACTTGGAAACC
>OY744607.1:73814847-73822171 GCA_963556255.1 Allolobophora icterica | reverse complement strand
GATGGATGGATGGATGGATGGATGGATGGATGATTGGATGGATGATTGGATGGATGGATGGATGGATGAGTGGGTGGGTGGATAGATGGATGGATGGATGGATGAGTGGGTGGGTGGATGGATGGATGGATTGATGGATGGATGGCTGGATGGATGGATGGGTCGGTGGGTGGGTGGATGGATGGATTGGATGAATGAATTGGATGGATATATGGTGGATGGATGGATAGATTAATGGATGGATGGATGGATGGATGGATGGATGGATGGATGGATGGGTGGGTGGGTGGGTGGGTGGGTGGGTGGACTGATGAGTGGGTGGATGGATGGATGTATGTATGTATGTATGGATGGATGTATGGATGGATGGATGGATGGATGGATGGATGGATGGATGGATGTATGGATGGATGGATGGATGGATGGATGGATGGATGGATGGATGGATGGATGGATGGATGGATGGATGGATGGATGGATGGATGGATGGATGGATGGATGGATGGATGGATGGATGGATGGATGGGTGGATGGATGGGTGGATGGATGGATGACTGACCTGAGATAGTCGGCCTTGCAGTAGGTCTTTCCATCTCTTACGAAGCAGGTGTTCTGTTCGTCCAACTGTTGACCACATTCGGTGCATCGAAGGCAGTCGGCGTGCCACTCAAGGTCAGGAGCCACTTGAAGGACGTACTGATCCTTTATGGTACTACGACACCCGACGCAGGTAAAGACGCGTCCTCCGCTGCCACTACCACCATCACCACCACCTCCCGCTCCTGCTGACAGAAAACAACAAATGCTATGTACGGTTATTTGGAGTATGAGAAAATGCGCTAGAGAAGAGAGGAAGATCACAGAATGAATGGATGAATGATGAAAGATCAAAAGAGGTCAAGGTTAGGGTTAGGTATGTCTGATGGAATGTTTACCAACCAAAGGCTTTCTCTTTGTCTTATAACGATCTGACCTTCTGGATATTGACCTCATCATGACTTGGATCTGATGTGCCATCGGTTGATGCCTCCTTGTGCATGGCGCTATAAGTAAAAAAGTAAAGTCTGTCCATATCCGCAAAGTGGGACATAGGTAAGGCGCTCATTTCCTTTTCTAGGCCCTTGAGCCGGCAATGGACGAATCGCAAGGTCTTGGACACGGGGCCAGTGATATCTCAGGACTTGCCGTTTACTTCCCAGCTTACGCCGGTACCAAATTATACTGCTTGGTGGCAGAGGCAAACAACTTGCCCAGGGTCGTTGCACGGAGTCGAACCGGCGACCGCATGCTCCGTGAGCAAACGCGTTACCGATACTCCACCGTGCCGCATGGCGCTTTAGAAGCTGTTAATTACAATTTCTAAATGTAAATCTCCGAGAATTCTCAGCGCCACATAAACTCCGCGACTGTAGGGAGGAGACCTAATTATTAATAACCGGCGCTACATCAAGTCAAGTCCTCCAGAGCCAAAGGTCAGGTTCTGGGTCAGGTGAGAATCTGGAGGAGGTCATCCGAGGAGATGAAATGGTTCTATACGGTGGATATCGTTGATGACGGTGGATATAATGGGGCGTATACAGGAGCAGAACCATGCAGAAGACTTGGGAGAGCTTTATTAGTGAGGGGAAGCGACAGGGATGCTGACATAAACAGGTGAGATAAGGGGAAGATAAGAGATAGGGGGAAGATAAGAGATAGGGAGAAGATAAGAGATAGGGAGAAGATAAGAGATAGGGGGAATGGGGAACTGGCGGAGACCTTTTGATTATATAACGTTTTGATAGCGCAGTGGCGCCTGGAGCATAAAGTCAACCATGTCTATAGCGGCCTCTTCCATATCCTCAACCACAAAGGAGGAAGTGAGAGAGAGAGAAGGAATGGAGGAAGATGGAAGGAAGTATCACGGTAGGAATGAATAGAGAATAAGAAAGTCAAAGAATTGGGTTATTTATACACAATTATTTGCATATATTCATATTTATACGTGTGTTTATATATAGCCTATATTGCTATATGAATATGCATAAATATCGCGGGTAAAACGCAGTCAATGCATGTAAACATAATTTAAACTGATGCACATATACAAGTGTATGCATGTTTGTATAGTTCTATGTATGTAAGTATTCATGTATGAATGCATGTGTGTATGTATGAATGTATACGTATGTATGTACGTATACGTATGTATGCTTGTATGAATGTGCGTATATAGAGTATGTGCGTATACGTGTATAGGAGCCACGTCCTATATATGTGTCCGTATATATGTGGAGAGGTTGAAGTGTGAGGAGGAGGAGGAGGAGGAAGAGGAGGAGGAGGAGGAGGGTTAATGTTGGCGTCGATGGATTTATGTTGGAGACGGAGACGAAAGGGTTAAGTGTTGACGATGACAGACTAAAAGCAACGATTGATAAGACAACGAAACACACGCACAGACGCAGACAGACAGACAAACGGAGACAGACAGATACAGACAGAGATAGACAGACAGACAGACAGAGGCAGACAAAACGACAAACAGACATAGACATACAAACAGAAGCATGCAAGCAGAGATAGACAGATATCTGTCCACAAGACCTCTGTCTCCATTCGACGCAACCTTTGTCGTCGCCATTGATAACGACGACGACGACGACAATGATGATAATGACAATGATTACAACCACTTCATTTATCGCTACATTCATCACATAGCGCCCTCTATAGAACCTAAGGAAAGCGTTCTATGAAATGTTGTCCATACTAAACTGTTCACTTCATCCTACTTGGCTCATTCGGAATCCGTCCTTCAGTGCCACTCCCCTTCCATCTTTTGTGGGACACGGTAACCGATTCGTTAGAGCGTTCGCCTTTTTTAGCAGCCCCTTAAGCTAGCCCCATAGCAGCCGTGGGTATGAACTATTAGCGACTTCATTTCCTTAGCCTCGGCATATGAGGGCGGGTATCCGATTCGTTAAAGCGTTCGCCTTTTTTAGCAGCCCCTTAAGCTATAGCCCCATAGCAGCCGTGGGTATGAACTATTAGCGACTTCATTTCCTTAGCCTCGGCATATGAGGGCGGGTATCCGATTCGTTAGAGCGGTCGCATTGTAACGCGAAGAGTAATCTATGATGAAACTTGTATATTCAAGCTTGGTATTAACTTATTTGCAATACTGCACTGTGATCTGGGCAGGAGGCTACTCCTACAAACTAAAACGTCTACATATTCTTCAGAAGCGTGCAATACGGGTTGTGAATGGTGTTGGTAGAATGTGTCATTCATCTGTTCTGTTTAAAACAGGACAGGTTGCTTAAACTTGTAGACATTTACCATATGCAACTATCCGTCTTCATGTTTTGTCATCATCGTGGTTTGCTTCCAGGCTGTTTTGATAGCTATTTTGTTACTAATGACCAGGTGCATCAACATATGACGCGTAGCAGAAACAATTATCACCTGTACACTTGTAAGACAAACACTCGACTTCATACTGAAACCGTTCAAGGGCCTAAATTATGGAAGTTTCTTCCCAATTATATTAGATCTTGTACTTCTGTGGCATCATTTAAGTCAAGTTATAAACTGTTTCTTATAACCCAATACTGAATCTACTACAATAATTTCCAATCTTATCCTATTCATTCATTTTATTTATTTTTGTTTTGGTATTCTTTTGTTCTATTAATATTAATTTTATTATTGTGTTTATTATTATTATTAGTGTTGCTATTGTGATTATTATTATTATTATTAGTGTTGCTAATGATGTGATTAAATTGTTGATATATGGACGGTCTATTACCAGACACTATTTTCTTATATAATAGGAGGACTCGATCAGCTCATTTGAGCTTTTTTCCCTATTGAGTTGATAAATGGGCGGGGGTCGTCCAATGAACACAGGTGACAGGCCTATAACTCGTAATCAAATCTCAGAGTATAGGAGATTTAGGTATTAGTAGTTCTTTATCCTTGACCTCCTGGAGCTCGTTGGGTGATCCGGTGTCCCGATATGGTAAACCTTGACGTGGTAAATTGGTTTAATTCCTCAGTGAGGATGTTGTCAACTGTTCTGTTATCAAAATAGTCTATTGTTAATTATCGAACAGTTGTCAAATGTAAAAAAATAAGTGTAAAGTCGTCAATCGTCAATAAAGTTTGTCATTGTCAAAAAAAGAGAGTAAGAGTTCGATCCCCCTCCCCTGAGATGGTTACCATAGCGACTGATGCTTCGTCGCTAAGAAATGGCGCATAACAAATGCCTAATAATAGAATAACTTTCCTTAAACCTGTGCTTCGCCATTCGACATAATATATATGCATCCGATATTAATCCTTAGTTTTGAAATTATCTGAATTAATTTGTTTGTCTTCTGATGAAATTCGTTCAA
Organism: Allolobophora icterica; assembly: GCA_963556255.1. NCBI lineage: Eukaryota > Metazoa > Annelida > Clitellata > Crassiclitellata > Lumbricidae > Allolobophora > Allolobophora icterica. The sequence continues at coordinate 73,817,792 of OY744607.1, read as the reverse complement.
CTCCGGAAGTTGTAGTTGAACTGTTGTTAGATTAATTGGTGAACGGGTCAGAGGAAGAGGAGGTTAGATTCGAGTAGAGATTCAGCTGAACTTATTCAGTTCAACCTCTCTAAACTTCCATGAAACGAGTTGCCTCCTCTTCCCTGTTAGTTCTCAGTGGCAACAGTATAGTAAGTTAGACGAACAGTCGTATATGCAGAGCGGGTGATCTGGATGTATGATGCATGTGGCTTATGTAGGTTCACAACGACTCCTACGATTGCGCCTTAAAACACCAAAGAATGCGCAAGTCAGGACTTCAAACAACCCCCTCCATCCCACACTTACCCTCCCTCACCTCCCTGCCTCCGTCTTCCCGTTCTTCCCTTCCTCCCGCCGTCCCTCTATCCCTCCCTTTCTCCCTGGTCCAGCTGATAAACGATAGGAATGCTTATCAGGCCTCATGATAGCCATCCAGGTGTCACAGTTGCACAATTCCAGTTCGAGGGGTCACGTGGTTTCATCGCAGTTCTTGCATAATTTCAGTCACCACCCAATCGTTGTCCCCCAATTATGGTCCACAGTGCCCCACTTGACTAACTTTAGTCCCAATTGCCCAACTTATAGTTTCCGTGTCCCAATTGCACCATTTTAGTCCTCATCGACCCAGTTGCATAATTTCAGGTCCTAGTTACATAAGTTTAGTCTACTACAGTGTCCCAGTTGCATAATTAGAGTTGAGTTCGTGGGATTTAGACACAGCTGCAATTAACGTCTATTGTCAACAGAAGACATGTAGATGTCTACGAAAGGATTTGAATGCAAGCAATACCGAGCACGGTTAGTACTTGGATGATGGATGATCATCTGCGCCAACTCATTCTGCCATCATTTCGGGGTCGTTCAGTGCAAGTATCAATCAACGTTCGAAGGTTAAAGAGATGTTGAGTGAGAGTTGAATATCTACTTAAGAAGCAGAAAGACACTGAAGAGACCAAGATAACATTTCATCTAGCGCATTTTCTCAACTGACTCACATCGATTGTACATCTAACTAATTCACTCGTTCGTTCATTCGATCATTCATCTTGTCATCCGTTTATCCAACCAACCACCCATTCATCCATTCAACCATCCATCCATCCATCCATCCCACCCAACCATCCATCCATTTGGTCACTCGTAGTTGTTGCTACCAGTTACGTCAATTCAGAGTTGTCTCACGTTCTCTATCTCACAATGCTACTGTGGCTCTTGTGCATGCCTTCGTTACCAGTAGACTTGATCACTGCAGTGCGGTACTTGTAAGCCTGCCTCTTAAGCTAATTGGGCGCCTTGATAGGGTTCTCCGCTCAGTGGCTCTCCTCATTGGTCACCTTCCTAAGCATGCTCCTGTCTCTGCCTTTATGCGTGATTACCTTCACTGGCTCCCTGTTTCTCAGCGCATCTCCTATCGGTTTCTGTACTTGTCTGGCGATGCCTTCTAGGCTGTGCTTGCAGCTCGCCGATCTCTCCGCTCTTCGGCAAGGGGGAGCTTTTGGTCCCCCGTGCTCGCACTGCTATTAGACAGTGTCGGGCCTTTTCCGTTGTAGGGCCTCCATCTGGAATGGTCTACCTTTAAACCTGCGCTTGCTTCCACTGTTGAACTCACCTGCTTTTTGTAAGCCCCTCAAGTCTCATTTCTTTAGCTGTGGCTGAGCTGCATGCATGGGAGCGCCTCTGAGTAGGTATCACGTATCTTGAAGAGGCGCTATATCAAATCCTTAGAATGGATGAATGAATGAATCCATGCGTTCACCCATCCATCCACCCATCCATACATCCATCCATCCATGTGGAGCATCGCCACCCCTACCCATTCATTCAGTTAATCCATCCATCCCACCCAACCATCCATTCATTCAATTCATCCATCCATCTATTCTTTCACCCACACATCCGCCACCCATTCCCCACCCACCCACCCAACCATCTATCTATCTATCCATCCATCCATCCATCAATCAATCCATCCATCCATTCATCCATCCATTCTATAACCGATCACATTCTTTCTCGTAAAAACCTGATGATTACTAACTTGACTTTGCGGCGATTGTCTCTTCGGATGTTGTGTTCATCTTGTACTCCTCTTCCTCCCTTTGCTCCTCCTGACGAACGCCCCTCTTCCCTCTTCCCTCTTCCCTCTTTCCACTTCCCTCTTCCCTCCCTTCGTACGATGGGATTCTCCGAATTATATTCCTTTTTCTGTCTATCGTTCTTCTTCCTCGTCTCAGTCAGAGTTGATGAGTCTGTTCGTGTGATCAGCGCATCTTCGTTCGATCGATCTATCGATTGATTTATCGATCCGATTGTGTGATTGTCCGACGAATCGATGTCCGGTCGTTGAGGATATGGTCAAGAGAATGACCGTCGTCTCGTGGTCAGCTAGAGTTCCTTGCGTTGTCCGTCAGTGGTCAGACAGTCGACTGGTCATCATTTCAGACAGGTGCCGTAGTTATTCCTGCCTCTCTTTCTTTTCCGCATCCGCCCGCCTCTTCGTTGATGCCGGCTGCTGTGGTTGGACCATCGCTACCTCCATCATTTTCATCCTCGGTTGCTGCCGCAGGGGAGGAGGAGGAGGAGAGGCTTCTGCTGCTGCGGAGGCCGCGTCTTTGGCCGGTGATCTATGGTCGGACGTCAATCAATCTCGCCTCCTGTCAATCAAAGCGTCTCAGTCCAAGGAGGCGGAGTCAGGGCGGAGCCACTCGTCCTCCTACCCACGCCCAGCTGAGTGCGGACGAATCGCGATCGATCCTCAGAATTGAGAGGAACACGAAGAAAAGAAGGAGCAGGAGGCGGAAGAGGAGGAGGAGGAGGAGGAGGAGGAGGAAGAGGAGGAGGGTGTTGGGAATGGGGGATGTGGAGCGGGAATGGGAAGGGTGGGGAAGGGAAGGTGAGGTGAGGATTGATGGGTAGCGGTGGAA
>OY744607.1:73792347-73812347 GCA_963556255.1 Allolobophora icterica | reverse complement strand
TGACCGAGACATGACCTGTGGGGCCTCATAAAAATTCCGCCATATGAAAAAATACGTTCTACGGGTGCTGAAATCGCTGGCACACACACAGCAGTTTTTCAAGCACCGGATGTAAATGTATAAATCGTCGGTCTGTTTTAAAATCATTCTATGTTAAATAACCTGAAGTCAAAATAATTGTCCAAAACAACAGTAAAGCCTCAATCATACCGTGTAAATACTAAAGCAATAATTGTATTAGTAATTATTGGATGAATTATTAAAGATTCTTTCGTTTTGTTAAATGACTGTTCATATTGACAAGAGTCTTGGTCTTGGTAAGACCAAAAGTCTTGGTCTTGGTCTTGAGTTTCAAAGTCTTGGTCTTGGTCTTGAGGTTCAAATTCTTGGTCTTGGTCTTGACAAATCTGGGGAGAAAGTAAGAAAAGCAAATCGCCTCGTATTGACAATCTTACTCCTTTATCTTAACAAAGTCCACCCGGATGATTCAAATCTAATCGTATGCATCTAATCTAATCTAATCCGAATCTATCCGATCCGAAATCATATCCTGCTTAGCAGTAGACTTCTCCGAAAGCCGCAGAGCAACTAGTTTGATTAAGAACATTATCTCATTCCACTCAAATCAACTCACGTAATCTCAAACAGCATTCGCCAGATGGCAGCAGACGCTCGCGTCTACATTCGCTATCGTAATGTCACGCTATCGACCTCAGAACTTTAAATTTAAAACCAGATTTAAATAAATTTTAAATATCTTAAAAACGAATAACTGCTAAAGAATTAACTTTAAGTATATTCAAACGAATATAATTATATAAGCGTTAATAAGATGCACTGAACGCCCACAGTCTATAAATTATATAGGCCGAGGCTACCCACAGCCTTCTAAAGAGTAGGCCTAGACCGTGGGCTACCACATTATTTAAACCAATCGTGTATTCGTCCAAGAAGTCATTGAAACGGGACCCAAGGTGATGGTGTCGACTGGGTCAGGGACGGAGGCTCGCTGGCTGGTGACCTTGTCGTCTGAGCCACTAAGCCTCAAGGCCTCTGCATGCCGTTAATTTACTGACCTAGAATTCCAGGACACGGATTAAGTAGAGGACCAATCACGTGACATGCTGATCTTCCAAACATCTGTGTGATGTCAATGAAACATTTTAAAGTAAGACCGATTGCAAACAGCAAGACGGAAACCTGCTCCTTAATTTGAACTATTTACAATTAATTATTATTCGTATATCGACGATTTATCTCTTTACTTTGTTTACGAATTTCTGTGCCAAATATTTGCGGCAGATATTGCAATGAATACGAATCCAATATTTTAATCAATAAAAATTCATCTAGTTGTGCCTTGTTTCCAAGAGATATTTTTGATTTTTTGCTGAATTAAACTTCTTTTGTTGATCATTTCCCTTTTAATTGGGGCCTGTAGCAAAATATTCAGTCTTAAACCTATACAGCTAATTAAATGAGACCATGCTAATTAGGACCTGCTAAATGTGACCAGACGGTGGAGTGTGTTCACCAGGACGATCGCCAGAGCTCCACGAGCTGACAGCACAAGGTGACAAGGTGAAATGTGACCATGCTAATTAGGTAAAAATCAAGTGTAAGGTGAAATCGGGTCGACATCAACTCCGCCGTGGCAGCCAAACTGGACTTCGAATTTGTCGATCAATAGCAAGCAGTCTATTTAAATCTATGTCTGTTGTTATTGGACTGAGCTGAGAGTAAGATGGCGGATCGTTTTACCGGCTTGGACTAGAAATTAATTAATTAATATTTTAAATTTCAGCTTGAAGGCGATTCGCGAGCACAGAACGGCTGAGAAACTTATAGGTGAGAGATTTTTCTCGATTTCTGTTTGGATTTTTGGTTTTCTCTTCCGATTCTGCCGAGTCTGTTCGGTGTCACGACCCAAGTTCTCAGAGTGGGCAGGCGGTCGATAGAATCAGGCGCCAGATAAATCGCTTCTGTTACATTACCGTCTGTTTTCTGATTTGAGACTTAGATGCTGGTCTTTGATAAATAGATCCTTGCGATGACTGCAGACGATTGTGACCTATTTTCATCGAACATGTTCTTAAGTCGAGTGGGTGACATGCCAGACTGCAAGGCCTGAGATCGGGAATTTAAATTCCATAAGAGTAGGCAGATAGTTCAAGGACTATGCTCCACCTGCGCCCCCTAAGGAACTCAGCTACGATGAGTACACCGACTGTACAGTATGGGTGGGATGATCAGGCGGCGATGGTATGGCTGGCCATCCGCCCTCGTAAGCAGAGGCTAAGAAAATGAAGTCGCTCGTTGGCAGTTCACACACATGACTTCCCCTCGGAGTTAGCATTGAGGGAATGCTCTTCTTTGGGTTCCTTATATGAAACTGTGTAAACTTCTTATGTGCGTTTGAGACGACCACAAATACAGTGAAGATTCACTGCACTGCGCTTTCTTTTTACGTGAAATCTGTTATAAAACGGTCAGAGAAATGGATCTTGAAAGTAGGTCACTCTAGAAAATAAAAATAAACTCCTTATTTTAATTAAGTCTTCTCGTTAAGAGACGTTTCATGAGCTTTGTCTTTCAAAGACTGTATTGTATATATGAAAGTATGCATGGGTGTATTTAACATTCATGTAAGTATGTATATGTCAGGACTGTTAATGTAGCGCGTTGTTAAGTGCCTCGTTTAAGGGTTGTAATGAGTATTCGTTGACATGTGTTGCAGGAGTCGTTAAACTGTGGATGAAACGATCGTTCATTCGATGAATCGCAGTTCGAACATCTTCCACTTTGTCTCGGAAACAGGGACGACCCAACAGGTGGCACAGAGCCTCCTCGAGGGTTGGCAGCTTGCCTTAAACTTCTATAACTCAGTAAACCAGGTTGAGATTTGACACACTTGGCCTGAGGAGTGGTTGTCTTTGTCCGACTTTAAATCTTAAGCTTTGAATTCTTTAGCTATTGTCATGTTCATCAATGGGAGACTGCAGATTAATTGCCTATAGATGAGCGAGACTTCATGTTATGTAGTCTCTATGGTTATTTATGTAGCACCTTTTAAAGAACTTCACATATGTGCTAAACTGTGTCTATCCAACAGATCTAAGAAGATGCGGTTTATCGTGAGTTGAATCTTCTTCAATTCGTCTCTCTTGGAAAGTTTGTTTTTTTTCAGCAGAAGATGATCTGAGAAAGTGTTTGATGACCAGCAGAGGATTTAATTGACCGGTTTGGAAGGTTTTATTCCCATTTGTATAGAAGGAAAGATCGTTTAATCGTAGTTCCTTCACAAGGCTTTTGAATTCACGTTTCTCTCAGCTTTGGAATTTCTTACGTTGTTTTCGACTGTAGAACATGGTTGGAACGTCGTTCAGGCAGTGAAGTCATACCAGTGTCGCCAGATGGGACTGAAAAGCGGGGAACCAGATTCTCTTCTTGGCCTGCCCCATTTGGATCCTGCATTAAACCAGGCAGTGACACTGAATGGTGGAGAGACTGGCTCTGGCGTCCGGAAGAGGGAATCGACTGAGGATCTGGGAAAAGACGATCATGAGAGAAACGTGAACTCAGCCGCAGTCAATAGTAAGATGCGATTTTCTTATTCTTGACAAACAGAACAGAATAGATAAGAATTGTTTTCTTTTTTTGATAGGTTTTTCTGTTCATTTAGCATGGTGGGTCTGTGACCAAAAGGTTACAGGTTCAACCTTTATGTAACCCTGACCCTTCAGGGGTTGTTTGCACACCAAACAGAATTTTGTGGTGGCATAAGGTGGGAAATAAAGAGCAACCATGTGATGCACTGGTTTTGGGTCTAGGACCTTGCATTTGGTCTCATGTTGGTTGGGGACCTAGTAAAGAGAATGAGAATGGTGTCCTGTTTATAGCATGGGACCTTTCCAATAGATTCTTAGTATTTCTCTCAAAGTTTGAGGTTTAAGAAAGTTCCTTTAAATCTGGATCTGACCTTTTCCACAGCTGTTCTTCAGTCTGAGGTAATTGTTTCCAGGTGGTATGTGTTCAGTTGATAAGGTGATATAAGAAACATCAGAGCAAGAGCTGCATTAAACGAAGACTTCATCTGCATTCAGAGACATCCCACTCACACCGTTTGAATCTTCGTTTTGATTTCACAGGCCACCAACAGAGAATGAAACGTGGAATGTCGAATACGATGAACAACGCTCACATAGTGAGCATCGCTCATGACCTCGTGCTCAACGGCATCAAAGAGAGCGGTGCCTCGGCATCCGGCACCGGAGCTTCGGCGAGCGCCGACTGCCAGAAGGACCAGGTGATGGACACTCTGAGCTGCACCTTCATCCTGCCGGATATCAACCATTATCCGCCCGAATTCCGCGCCTTCCTCCACAAGGACCTCATCGAAACGTCGACCCTCATCTCCCTCGAACAGGCTGGTCAGTCACTTGCAGCTAAAAACAGTTCTTACTCTTTGGACGCATTGTGAAAACATTTAACATTTTATAAGAGATTAAATTTCTGACTGTAGAGGTGAAACCGTTTCGTATGCACCATAAACTCCTTATGACACCCGATCCATTTGAACATAGATTCGGTTCAATTGATTGATCACAGAATTAGTTTGACTAGAAAATTGTCTCATTATAAGACAGACCTCATTATTTAGTGGTTCTGGATCCATGCTTGGCTCCTTAGGACAGTGTTTTAAAGGGTTTTTGGTGTACTAGGAAGCAATTACTTGTGCTTTTAGAAATGTTTGCGAATGGGAGAGTGTTCTGAATGAGTCTGATTCTTTCCTTAAGGTAGCAATGGCTTCCGTATTTTTAAGGTTCTTTAAAAGCACTTCATCTAAATCATGTGATCCGATCCATTAGATGTAGAAAGATCATTGTTTTGTCTGTGTTGTGTGTCAGGTCGTCTCAACTGGTGGGCGGACCTTGGCGTCTGCCAGCGACTGTTGCCCTTGGCAACGACGGGTGATGGCAACTGCCTGCTACACGCTGCCTCTCTCGGTCGGTTACGACCAATTATTACGTCACATCCAGAAACTTTAATTATAGCAATAATAGTAATAATTATTATAATTGTAATATTAGCAGTAATATTAATAGCAATAGTAATATTACTACTACTAATAATAACAGTAATTATAATAAGAATAATAATAATGTAAATAGCAATAATAATAATAATAATAATAAAAATACTGTTCAACATGACAAGATGTAACCATTCTAGAGTGGATAATATTTAGATAGTTAAATCGTCTGAGATAAAGAAAATTTGTACAAAGGTGTTAAAGAAAGACACTCCTCTCTGTTGATTGTATGTTTGTGTGAGGGAGAGTTGTTTGTAAGTAAGTATATCCTTTTCTGAACCAATTGCTAACCGCACTGTGGTGTACATGAAAGTTTTATCATGAGTAAATCATCCTCATGATATAGGTTTTAGTTGTCTGCAGGTGGGATATTTCGGTTGTGAGCGCAAGGTCAGAAGGTGTATTCGGTCGCTTTTCTGTCTTATCTGATGTCTGGTTGTCTCTGTCCATCAGTGTCTATATATGTGTGTGTGTGTGTCTGTGTGTAGGCATATGGGGTTTTCATGACCGGCGTCTGACCCTTCGCAAGGCGCTCTGCCACACCCTCAACGAGAGTTCAGCAAGAGATGCCTTCCAAAGACGGTGGAGATTCCACCAGAACCAGATCAACAAACAGGTCAGATCTGTTACTTCCTCCCACCACATCCTCTCACCCACCACATCCTCTCACCCACCACATCCTCTCACCCACCACATCCTCTCACCCACCACATCCTCTCACCCACCACATCCTCTCACCCACCACATCCTCACCATTATTATTGCTATTCTGCATTTATTAAGCACCACTATCTAATGACGAAGCATCAGTCTATGACTCTGAGCAATTGTGAGTGAAGGACTAATTGCTCAAAGTTCCCTACTCAGAAACCGTCTTGGTAGAGGAGGATCGAACCCATACTCTCCAAGTTGCAACGCTGTCCAGGGTCTTTGGGAGGAACTCAGTTGTTTCAATCGCACTCTATCTGTTGGGCTGTGTGTGTTTGTGGGAGTCGACCAGCGATGACTCTTCCCACAGATAACCAAGCAATGCTTCTCCTCTCATAAACCTTTCATTCTTACTGAACTCTGACGTCATCTAGGCATACGACGTAATCATCATTTTATGAAGTGGTTGTTGAAATGTCTCTGTGGTCAAATGTTTGGACTACTAAACTAAGAGGAAGTCTTGGAAGATAGGATCACATGGTTGTATCTCTTTTTGTCTCTGATCATTTCGTCTTTGTTTTTTATCTTCAGTCCGGTTTGATCTACAGCGAGCAAGAATGGGAGCAAGAGTGGGGCAATCTGCTCAAGTTGGCCTCACCACAGCCAAGGAAAAATGGCCTCAATGGGTGAGAGGACAACTGAGGACTGTCTATGAGGACGATGATTTAGATGGTGATGATGACGACGATGATGATGATGATAAGGATGATGATGATGATGTTCAGTCAAAGTCATAACTCTGTTATTCTTCTAACAGAGTAACATTGCATTTATGTAGAGCCAGTAGATTGACGAGTACCTCTGAAAATTTTTTCTATGAGTTATCAGTGAATGGCTGACCGGATTTTGTAAGATGTCAAAACATTTCGTTGCAGTCCATTTGACATTTTTAACTGAGACCTCGACCCTAACCACCCACAGCAACTACACAAGTTATGGACTGATCTTCTGGGTATTGACCTGACTATGGCTTGGCTTTGGGTTGCCATTGGGTGATGCCTTGTGCATTAGACACAGGCACAATAGAAGTTACTAATTATGATTTCAAGTGTTAATGGAGTGGCATTATCCAATGACGGAGCGTGGGAGTCGTTTCCAACCATTAACTGTTCTAGTGTTCTGATGAGAGACAAAACTGTAGTAAGCTTCTGGAAATGAGATCTTCAATTTCACCTCCACTTGATGTCTGCGTTTTGTCTCTTTTCTGCTTCCGTAGCGACGCCAAAGATGTGGATGGTGATGCAGAGGTCTTCTACGAAAGCCTTGAGGAACTTCACGTCTTTGTCCTCGCTCACGTCCTCTGCCGTCCGATCATCATCGTTGCAGACACGATCCTCAAAGACTCAAACGGAGACGCCCTCGCTCCGATCTCCTTCGGAGGAATCTATCTTCCGATCGAATGCGATCCGATCGACTGCTATCCAACTCCTCTTCTGCTGACGTATGATGCCGCGCATTTCTCAGCGATAGTTCCGATGGAGCATTCACCATCTCCTGATGCTCTTCCTCCACTCGCTGGTAACATTTCTACCGACATCTGTTACTTGAGTTTCATTCAAATACACAGTGGGACATTTCTTATTCTCTTGCATTGACTACCTTCAGATACAACATGGTACAATTATAAGTACTGGGTATTTGTGTGACATGGTGGTAACACCACTTGGTCAAAGAACAACGTGGTCACGGGATCAACTCCTTGTAATGACCCAGGAGGGCGTGTTGTTTGTCAACATGAGACTCTGTCACCTAGCAGTGGAATTTGGTTACTGGTGTAAGTTGGGAAGTTAAGAGCAAGTCATGCAATAGGAATAAGTAAAAGACTTTTGGGATTCGTCCATTGTGGACTCAAGGGGTGAAGGGAATGAAATGAGGCAGTTCCACATGGGATATGGGAGCTTCACTTACTTACTTACTCTGGCCATTTCGTGATGTGCAGGTCTTTAGTGCTGAGTTTACAGGTTTAGTGGAGTTTCTGATAATCAAATGCGGAAGGGTTGATGTTGGGGTCAATAGGTCACCTGGAAACCCTTTCTGAGGGTCAAATACATGAGATGAATCGCCTGCAGATACTTAAGTTACGACTCAGTTGACATTAGATCGTTCGTTATTAGCGATTTAACACAGACAATCCATTTCTTTTCAAAACAGAATTTCCTCTCAATTTATTTAGATCCTTTTTCTTACTTTCTATAAATTTCATCATCTTTGAGTTCATCATTTCTTTTCTGCTGAGTCAGCAGATCATTTCATCTGCCTCTGATTTCCTTCCAGCTGCTATTCCAGTCGTCGATCCGGACTTCAATCTTCTTCCGATCCACTTTGCAGTCGATCCCGGTGAGGGATATTCATGGGAAAAGGACGGCTGCGCGGAACTCTTGTCCGAGTCGTCTCGTCTGGATCTGCTCAGGCGCTACCTCAACCTGGAAAGCCTTTCCGTCCGAAGTCCAGACAGTGAAGAGGCGAAGAAGAGTCAGTTGGGTCGAGCGAAGGCCGGAAGTTGCAGCGACCTTGTCCAGTCTCCGTCCATTGAATGCGAGGATATGAGTCAAGTGAGCCTTACCGTGCCAAAGGCCGTCGAACGAAGGCCGGGCAGCATTCGAGGAAAGAGAGGAGCAACAGGTGGAGAGGAGGAGCCAGCAGGCGAGCGAGGAGCGCGAGGCCTTCCACGATCGATGCAGAACATGGTCCGATCGTTTGGAAGTCTCGGAAGGAGCTTCCGCAACCGAATAAAGAACATGGCTAAGACGGGAAAGCAGTCGGAGGGACAGACAACAACGGCAACGAAGGGAAAGACGGACGCGGGTCGAAAGACCGGTCGCAAGACGACCGCAGCGGTCGAGCACGATCGCGTGCTCTGCGCTCGACTGCAGCACAGACGACAGGCGTTCCAGGAAGACATGGTACGGAACTACCTCCAGACAGCACTCGAGAAGTTCGAGCGCGAGAGAAAGGCGATGGAGCACGGCTGCTCTTCCGGTTGGGTCGACGGGGTGTTGTGTGTCAATGCCAACTGCCAGGGTGTGGCGAGTGCGTCAACGTCCTACCTCTGCCAGTCTTGTTTCGAACGCCAGAGACAGGACGAACTGGGAGCGGCCTCTAAGTCCACTCCTTCGTCGCTGGACATATGTCGACCGACCGCGGTCGACCAGGTCGTCGTTGGAATCGACCGTGTTGAGAGTGGACCCGTCCTTCCTCGCTACGTCAGTCCTCAGCCTCCGCTGCTGCCATCTGGTGCCAAGTCCTGTTCCTCTCTGAACCGAAGCAATGTCTCTTCTACCATCTCACCAAGACCAGTCACAACATCCGGCCAGATGCTTCGATCGGACTCATCCTTTGCCACTCCCATTTCATCTACCGCTGCGGTCAATGGATCCGGATCGAGGTCGAGCGCCGTCGGCTATGGAGATCTGACGCTCTACCGCGAAGGTCCTCCGCTCAACCAGAACCACTGGAATGGTCAAAACGTGTCTTCGACAAAGACGACCGGACCGCTGAGCAAGTGTCAGCCGCTCGAGAGACCAGAGGAACCGACGACGAGGGACCGGTCCTTTGCAAGAGACCGATCCTCGGTCCAGTCGACGGATGACGACGTCTCCTTTCGGAAACAGCTGGACGCTCGGAACTTTGAGAAGGAATTGGAGAACTCACTGGACGACTTGCAGAAGAGCGTCGTCATCAACCGGGTCGCGACCTCTTTCGACGCGTCACGCCTGAATGGATCGAACAGGAGCAGCGTCACGGTTGATGGCTTCAAGGCGCGATTTAATCCATCAGTGGCTGCGGCAGGAGGTGTGGATGCCCGCAACAGTTCTAGCACTGGGTACATTTGCTCAAATGGTCCACACGACTGATGAAGACGATGACGACGATGATGAAAGCAATCTATGTAATAGTATGGAATATTCATTCTTACCTACTGCATATTCATTGCGATATTAATTATTCATGTATTTGTGGTCAGTGTGCTGAGGCTGAGTGTCTTCTGCTGTCCTAGAAGCCTCCCTCCGCCTTCCCCACCCCTCGCTCAGTCAAGCCAAGAGGGTTGTAAAACTCAGAGTTTCACTGTCGTTTTTCTTCCTGCTCTTGCTCCTCAGAAAGTGCTAACTTGAACCTCTATCTTCAAGTGCTAGTCCAACTGCTACTCTGTAAAAATAGCTACTGTTTAAGTGCTATTTAACTGCTAGTCTGTTAGTCTTATCCTGTGGCTACTGGTATTTAATGTGCTAGAGTGTAACTGCTAGTCCGTAGCTATTAGCCTACAAGTGCTGCACTGATTATGTAAGTGGTACTTGGTTTTTAAGTGCTATTTTTTCAAGTGCTAATATCTAAGTGCAAGTCTGTGAGCGCTACTTCTTAAAATGTTTGTCATGGAATGCTATTCTATAACTGCTAGTCTGTTGTCTTTGTATTCTTCTAGCAACATTAATTGCTATGCTACTTTCTAGAGGTTTATGTGAAACCCGTTAGCATGTGAAGCATCGGCATTTGGTTACAGAGAATGTGTCAGGCATAACATGACTGTCACATGAGTCGAAGCGGTAACATTGTTGTTGTGGTTGTTGTTGTCACTTTTTTTCTAAGCTCTGTTGCAGTTTGTAGCTATGTTTGACTCTGCTCGCTCTGAATTGGTCGAAGAGCAAAAGTTTGGGATGGACAGCTCTTACTTTTAACATATGTTGATGATATTGCTTGTCTGATTGGCTGAGTTTGTTTAGGGGTAAAGGTGAAACAGATCTTCGTTCTTAGATTTGGTCGGAAGGTGGCGCTGTGTGGTCGTTTTCTTCGTGTGGTGATCGTGATCTGGACATCCTGATTTGTTAAGTGCAGTGAGGTTAAGGTTAACTGGCATTGGATTGAGTTAGATCAGCGGTTCCCAAACTTTTCTGGGTCGCGACCCACTTGTGAATATCTTGGCAGTCTCGGTACCCACTGTGTAAAATTAAGCATTGTGTACTAAAAGTTGCTTCGTAAATTGGTATCGAAATATGCGAATTCACGTAAAGCGCTTAGAAATTTAAAGCATTAAAAGAAAATTTAGGTAAAAACAGTTTACAATTTATTGCAATCCAGCTAGTTATAGCCCAATCATAGCCAAATGTTGCTGCTGCAAAAAAATAAACGTTTGTCGAAAAAATTTGGCGACCCACTTGCCAAAGCTTCGCAACCCACTTTAGGGTCGCGACCCACAGTTTGGGAAACTCTGAGTTAGAGGGAGTTGTTTGCCATATTGTTTAAGTTGGAGCTGCTCATCCCGATAAAGAAACTGCAGGATGTATTTAATCGATGACGTTGTTTGTTTCGGTTGATTTGCAGGTTGACGTCTGTCTGTCTGTCTGTCTGTCTGTCTGTCTGTCTGTCTGTCTGTCTGTCTGTCTTTGTCTCTTTCTCTCTGTCTGTTTCTGTCCCTTTCGTTTTTTTGGCTCGTTTGTTAAACAGAAAACACTTGAAGCTGATTTTAATTCATTATTAATAAAATTAATTGGTAGCTTAATTTAACTGGGCGAGTATTTATCAGCATTGTTTAGGACTAGGCGATGACTTCGACAGACAGCCAGAGACGGGTAGGAAGAAAAATATTTCTGCGTCAGCCGCCAACATTCGTTTAATAATTAACCGTCGAATATTAATTTTTTGGCTTATTTTCGACGAGTTATTCTACATACTTATCAGTTACAGACTTCTGCACGTTGGCCGGCTACTAGCGCAATATTGATGCTAAATTCTATGCTCTAGTAATCGTAATCGTAATCTCGAAATTTCTGCAGCGCCCACAAAAGCGAAGTCGCGGGAACCAGCTTATTCACCGGCGCACAATCAAATCAGAATCGTTAGGCGGGGTGAGTGGGTGAGATCAGTTCCAGGTGAAGATCCAAAGGGTCAGTCAGGCAGACAGTCAGACGGCTAAGGAGGGTGGTGCTTGGGGTCGAAACGGCGTGTGAGGTAGGGGGAAGGGGATGAATCAGGATAAGACTTGTGAAAGAGCAATGTTTTCAGTTTTGAATGGAAGACCTGGGGAGAGATAGCAAGAGGTGAGGTCCCTAGGACCCTCTATGGTCAAGGAACGGAAACTAAAAATAAATAATCGAAAGAATGAGCAACAAAGGAGACGTAAAAGACCTGTGCAGCTGTCACAAGACTCCTAAACCCATTCTCTCGCAAGAACAAATAATTCCAGATCCGGATGAGCGCACGAACGTCAAAACTCGTTACACGACTTTTAATAAGAACTTGCCATACCTTACCAGACGCTAATCTTTGTCCCTGGACCGAACCTATTAGGGTGAAGTAGAAATTCATTGCAAAGAGTTCAGAAGTCGCGGTCAGAGTTTGTAAAAAATGGGTGAAAATCACGACAAATTCACGGCACGAGGAGAACATTGTGAGAATTGTAGAAAAAAGACTGGGGCTGCAGAGGTTAGACTTTGATTCATGTGCAGTTGAATATTTTATTCGTGTTTTGCAAAGTAAGAAAATTCCAAAATGCAATAGAACTTACGAACTCCTTAAAGTGATGACATCACCAAATTTATTAGTATGCAATTCACACGGTCAAAAGTCTGACAATAAACCAATTCGTTAACCGACGCAAACTGCTAAAAACTACGATCTGCTTCTGCTGATGAAATTAGCAGCAATCTCATTAATTTACGCAATTTACACACCTCATGTGACCTCCGGCTTCAAATCACGGACACAGTCCTCTGCATCAACCACCGATGTTATTGTATAGGCCTACAAGAGATGTCCGAGTACCGGAGTACGGTTCCCAGAAGGCCAAATCAAGACAGGAGGCAGACCAGCTGTTACGGCCAGGTCCGAATTAACAAATGTGGACCCACAGTTTGTCAAGTCGCCCATAAAAGAAGGCCCAACGAATGTGTGCTGTAGTCGAGTGTACACAATAAAACGACGTCATCTTATAATGCGTCACATAGCACTTGAGTTCCGGTCAGGCAGTATACGTGTTTAAAATAAGCAATTAGAAATAGGTCTTATATATATATATATATATATATATATATATATATATATATATATATATATATATATATATATATATATATATATATATATATATTAGGCCTACTAGATTTCTGGCTGATTTTGAGATGAATCTGCCTGATATTGGACACTCCAATAAGGAGCCCACACATGTGCGAAAGTAGTGTACTTGTGCATATTAAAATCAGTAGTTTCGAATAATTTGTTTCGAATGTTCGCTCATATTTACTATTAGACTTAACAAATAACAATAATAAGTGCTTTTTTTCAGCCGGAACGGCGTTCCGGCACCTTTTTTCAGGTACTAAAAATAATTTATTTATTTTAATAATAAAAACAATGATTTAGTTACTTTAATTTAATTTCAGTGTTTTGAACTGTTTTCAGTGTTTGTTGAGACCCCTCCCAACCTCCAATCCCGTTTTTCTCGGGATTTTAGCCCGCCCATAAATATTCCGTTCCGGAGCCTATTGTTCTGTTCCGGAACCTTTTTTTCCAGTCAATAATTATAAAATATTGAAATTTTTTTCTTTTGGATGTGTGAGGGCCCCCGAACAAGTGTGGGCTCCTGTTCGGCCGAACTTGTTGATCATATCTTAACCCGCCTCTGGTTATTGTGGATGTCGTTTAGGGCGAGAATAATTGGAAGTAACTTACCCTAATCATTATTAGTCGTCGATGCGATTTTATTAAAAACGCAATGCATTTTACGTAAACAGATCTTTCCGATTTCCTCCGCCAGAGGTCTGGCTAATAGAATGTGTTGCACGACGTTTAGGAATGAGTCAATTACCATTCCTCCATAATTCGTCCTTGTTGTCTATTGTCTCAACCAGAGAAATGTGATCCTTTCATAATCGTATTGACAGACTAACGGTCGCGATTTCAGCAAATGGATAAATTTCGAAGGGAATTAGGCTACTTGTGAAAAAATTTGCGATTTTAATCAACAAACGATTTGAATCAGCAGAAAAGCGAAAGGTAGGCCTAAAAACATGAAACTCCTGACGTCAGGGCATATTTTAACTGTATAACTAGTGGGACAAACAGGGGCGTCTATCCCCCCTAAGTCATTGGAGCAACGTCCCTTTTCCCCTCTTCTTCCCCCCCTCCCCGGTCCTTTCCCCCCTAAAATGGTGGCAAACACATGGACAAATCTTTCCCCCCCTATTTCTTGGATGGAGCATTTGCTCCAAGGTTTCTATGGTGTAGACGCCCCTGGGGACAAATGTCCCAGTAGGCTAGTCTTAGGATTTGTCCCAGTAGTTATGGTGATTTGTCCCAGGCAATGTATGTTTAAAGTATAACTAGTGGGACAAAACGTTGCAGGAGTTTTAAGATTTGCCCCAGTAGTAAAATGAGAATTAGTAAAACGCATTGTCATGAAATTCCCCAAAAAGGTCATCAAATTTTTCGGGAGATGAATTCCGAAAAAAGGTCATCAAAGTTTTTCAGAGACGAGTTCCAAAAAGGTCATGAACTGATTTTGTCCCAGTAGTCAAAATTCCTTAAAATATGCACTGCCTGACGTAGGAAACTGTTTTATAAGCTTAGAAGTTAACTTGACACAAAGTTTTATATACGCCTTCAGTTATTTTTGGAATCAGTGAAAATTTTTAATTTGGGCATGAATTGCTTAATACCTTACCCATTTTTTAGAAATATTCTTATACAATGCAATGCCACTACCTTTTGCTCAGGCGTCTTTGGCATCCTGGCCCACCACGTGTTGGAAAATATTGCTGAAGCTTCGAAGCTTCTGTACATTTACGATTAAGCTAATGATAGATTACTAATTATCGTGCTTTACAAAGTCTTTGCCCGTTTGCTGACGATGTTGATTTTGGTTGGTTAAAGTTCACGATAACCATGTTCAAATACATAGGCCTAGTTGCCTTGTTTTGGTTTCCTTTAAAATGTGCTGCAGTTTGCATGATATAGAGATTACGTTTCTTATTTTTTGTTGAAATGAATTACACTTAAATGTAAGTCCATGTCCATTTACATTCGGTCCATGTAAGTCCGTGTTGACATAGGGCCTACTGAGCCATTTTTAATTCGGTCATCTGACTTGTTTCTGTGAAATGGACTTCATATATAATGAGCCAATCAGATCATCTTCTTCACCTGTCATCATCTGCCACATCTGTCCCAGTGGAGGGCACCTTTTCCACTATGGGTTTAATCGTCAGTCTGTAGGCCTAGTTTCTTTGTTCGTGCTCTTCCTCGCTATTCGCTCTAAAGACTCTCCGCCGGAGGGGAATGCCCGATCAGGCCCTCTTTCAGGCGACGCGAGGCACGGTCATTGCACGACTCATGTATGCCTCTCCGGCCTGGTGGGACTTCCTTGGTGGGACCGAAATAGAGCGGATAGAACGATTCATCCGAAGAATAAAGAGATCCCGTTATCTCCATCCTGAGACGCCCACAGCCACCAAACTATAGCCGCCCAGGCAGACGAAAGGCTATTTCACGCCATACTTGGAAACCAAGAACACGCGCTGCGACGGATGTGCTCTGAGCGACCAAATACCGGATATAACCTCCGCAACCGGCCACACCCCTTCGCTCTCCCAGTCAAGGACAAGCGAAACTTTATTCCACGAATGCTATACAAAGACAATTACTAATCTCACTTGAAGACACCTATAGGAGCTCCCGTAGGCCCATCCAAGACACTTAGCATCTTCACTATCCCTATCTGTAATTTGCTGCGTTATTGCCAGAAAAGCTTGATTTCAAGAATTAAACGAATATACATAGTTGACCGTTGTAGTGTAAGTTATGTTTTAAGAACGGATTAGCCATATTTAAGCCAAATTTGTTTGCGGTTAACCGATTCCCGCCGTCGTTCTGGGATTACGCATAAATGCGACTAAGACGGCTATCAGCCGAATTTTTTTTATCAGCCAGCCATAATTTTTAAAATTACGGCTGAGGGTTCTAGGAGGAGCAGGAGGAGAAACAGAGACAGACAGACAGAGAGTGAGAGAGGAGAAAGAGAACACAGAGAGCGAATTCCGTTGATAAGTGGAGATGAGTTGAGAGGCTCTTGTATAGTCATCTCTTGTCCCAGCTCTAGTCGTCGTTTTTACATGTATGCAATAATTTCTTTTTCTGTCGAGCGTCAAGTATTTCTGTAGCTGCTTTTTCGAATCGCTTGTTTTCCTTCACGTTCTGTCGGCGTCAACTTAATCGTTTTCAGTGGTTGTTAGATCTAGCTTCTTAATGGGGAGGGGATTTAGCTGTTAATGGGGAGGGGGTTAGATGTGGGTGGCGTTGGTTTATCTGAGTTGGATGTATGGTGCGTTGGGTTTAATGGGGTAGGTTGGGTTTGGGTTGGATGGGCTGGTTTCGAGTGGGGAGGGGTTGGGTTAAGCGCAGTGCCTAAAATACTGTCAGAAATGTCAACTGCACTGCCTTCCTCAAAGTCTACTTGAACTTGTTTAAGTAAAGTTCATGTATTGGAATGAAATCGTGTGTAGTTGACTCGAGTTTAATCTCTCAACAGTTCCTGCTACACATTTAAGACATGTCAATTGGAGACTTTGTGTCTGGAAAGAGAACATTTGGGCTGTGGTTAAATGTGTGAGGAATCATTTCTCACTTGTCTCTTCATGCACCTTTAATTGGAAATGGGTAACATTATGGGTGGTGGGTGTGAGCGCGTGGGTGTGTGATCACTGTCCCATATGAGATCCAAGGGCCACCATCAATCTTCATCTCTTACTGTCCGATGCCTGTGTGTGACTGTCTCTGTGCCTATCTGTCTGTCTGTCTGTCTGTCTGTCTGTCTGTCTGTCTGTCTGTCTGTCTGTCTGTCTGTCTGTCTGTCTGTCTGTCTGTCTGTCTGTCTGTCTGTCTGTCTGTCTGTACAGTTGGTCGTTCCTCTTACTTACTGACTAGCATGATGCAAGAATTCTGAAATGAGTAATTACTTAGAAGAGCAGATGGTGGTGGTGATGATGATGTCTCTGTTTTCTGGCGGTTGAAGGGATTTATTGGGGCGCCAAATGAATAATTGCAGGTTTTAAGCGGTGTTAATGATTGGAGGAGGAAGAGAGAGACGGGAAATGGGGGTGTGGGTGGGTGGGTGGGGCTAATGCCTACTCCTCCTCCTTCCCTTTGCTTTGGTTGAATATGAGAAGAGGAGGAAGAGGATAGACGGAGGAAGGGTTGGAGGATGGGTCTCAGAGGATCGGTTGACAAGAGGAGGAAGATGCTGCTGCTGCTGCTGCTGCTGCTGCAGACGATTGATGAGAATGCTGGCAATCGACATCTTCCACTCTCCTTTTTCTCACTGTCTCTGTCTGTCTGTCTGTCTCTGTCTCTGTCACTGTCTCTGTCTCTGTCTGTATCTGTCTCTGTCTGTATCTGTCTCTGTCTCTCTCTGTGTCTCTCTCTTTGTGTGTGTGTCTCTCTCTCTGTCTCCCACCCTACACCGTGTCACGTCCGTTCGCCTGTCCAGCAGTTGTCCAGCCTTCGCTTGTCGACCAACCAAAGAATCCCTCGTCGACCATTTACCCCATTACGTCAACCAGATCCTACAATCGACTGCGGTGATGTGTGGAAGTCAATCGGAAACTGTCTGTCTGTCTCTCTTCGTCTGTCTGTCTGTCTCTCTTCGTCTGTCTGTCTGTCTGTCTCTCTTCGTCTGTCTGTCTGTCTCTCTTCGTCTGTCTGTCTGTCTGTCTGTCTCTCTTCGTCTGTCTGTCTATCTGTCTCTGTGTGTCTCTGTGTTTCTGTCCAGGGGCGTCTATCCCCCCGAAGTCATTGGAGCAACTTCCCTTCCCCTCCCTCCTCTTCCCCCTTCCCCTCCCCCCCCCCAATAATGATGGCACATACACTGAAATTTCTCCCCCCCTATTTTTGGGATGGAGCATTTGCTCCAAGGTTTCTAGAGTAGACGCCTCTGTATGTCTGCCTGTCTGTCTGCCTGTCTGTCTGTCTGTCTGTTTGTCTGTCTATCTCTATTTTGCTCGAAGATGCATGAAATCTGTCTAAACCAACAGCGGTTGAGTTGCGTTTGTGAAGGCTGTTCGAAAGATCGCTTCTTAGGTTTAAGAAATCGTGTCACTGAAATTCTGAGTTTCTGTACATGTAGTATGTTCAATTGTTCATTTACTTTAATGAATGCCACAACAAAATTACTGAGTTTCTCTTTCGCTTCTTTACAAATCTTTTCAAATCCTAATAAATCCCTGGAAACGACGGATACTAAATCTTCTGTTGTGTAAAATGCTGCTGATCACAGGTTGAGTGGCGCCATAGCAAGTACTTTTTGATGATGATTCATGATGATGGTGGTGGTGGTGGTGGTGGTGGTGGTGGTGGTGGTGGTGGTGGTGGTGGTGGTGGTGGTGGTGGTGATGATGATGATGATGATGATGATGATGATGATGATGATGATGATGATGATGATGATGATGATGATGATGACTTCAAGGGTTTTATTTCTTGGTAGAAATGTAAAAACGAATCCAGATCTTTCGTTACTTTTTGTAGTTTTTAAGATCGAGATCCTCGCGATCTTTCAACCTCTATTGTTCCTCTAATTAAGGGAAGAAATTTGTAACCGTCTAAAAGCCTAAACAGTTTTCTTCTGTTTAAAGAGTTGGCTCTCTGCCACTCTCGTCTATGCATTGGTGTTTGGAAACACGGCCAACCGGACCGAGGAGAAGACAGACAGACAGACAGGTGAGAGAGACAGACAGACACACAAGACAGACAGACAGGTGAGAGAGACAGACAGACACACAAGAGAGACAGACAGGTGAGAGAGACAGACAGACACACAAGAGAGACAGACAGACAGGAAAGAGAGAGACAGATAGACACACAAGACAGACAGACAGACAGGAAAGAGAGAGAGAGACAGACACACAAGACAGACAGACAGGAAAGAGAGAGACAGACAGACACACAAGAGAGACAGACAGACAGGAAAGAGAGAGACAGACACACAAGAGAGACAGACAGACAGGAAAGAGAGAGACAGACAGACAGACACACAAGAGAGACAGACAGACAGGAAAGAGAGAGACAGACAGACACACAAGAGAGACAGACAGACAGACAGGAAAGAGAGAGATAGAGACAGACAGGCAGACAGAGGGATCGGAATTGAAGACGGATATTCAGTTGGTCAGTGTCTGTCTGCCTATATATATGGTCATTTCGATGCTTAATTCTTTCCTTTGACCCTTTCCATCTTTCCCTTTCCTCGATCCGTCTTATCTCTCTCCTCTTGCACCTCCTCTTCACCCTTTCACATTGACCTTTGCCATTTAACTTGACTTCCTGTTCACCGTCTGACACGCCCTTGACCTGTGTCCGAATGACCTTATTGCACTTTGACCGTCTGTCCTTGACCTAGAGAAGGACACATCGTCCTTCCTTCCGTTCGTCGTCACTTCCGCCCGTCCTCTTCCGCTTCTTCCCGTCGTCGGATCGTCGTCGATCCACTTCCGGTCCCTCTGAACGTCCTCCTTCCAGGCTCTTCTTCTTCCTCGCTGACCTTCCTCCTCCCGTTGTCATGGCGCTGAACAGGCTGCTGATGCTGTTGCTATTGGAGACGACGGATGCGGTCGTAACGATTCCAGCGCTGCGACTGCGTCCGAGCAGTGTCCGTCTTCTCGAAGAGGAAGCCTTCGTGCAGCTGCCTGTGCGCGGAGGAAGGCCCCCGCCGCTCAGTGTGCCCTCGTCATCGTCGTTGCCTCTGGCGGTGATGGTCGTCGCTCCACCTATCGATGAAGAAGAGCGGGAGACAGGCACCTGTTGGAATCCGCGCGTCAACAGTTGGCTGAAGACGTCACTGACGCTGACGTCACATTTGGCGCTCGTTTCGACGAAGCTGCAGCCGCTCTGCGCCGCCAGGTGGAGCCCTTCGTCCGCCGAAACCTCGCGGGTGTCGTCGAGATCTCGCTTGTTGCCGACGAGAACGAGAGGAACGTCACGTGACCCTGCGTCGAAAGAAGAACGAGAAGAAGACCGCATGTGAAAGTAATTACAAGGCTGACCCCACATTGACCTTTCGAAGAGAAAATTCTAAAAGTGATGTTAACCTCTGAAATTTCTCAGCGCCACAGATAAACTGCGCGAGGAAGACAAACACGGGCGCTATAAAAAGCAAGAGCCAGAGGTCGTTAAGGTCAGCTACGGTGGAAATTGCCCACTCGCCCCCTTCAACTGGGGT
>OY744607.1:73734847-73787347 GCA_963556255.1 Allolobophora icterica | reverse complement strand
TGGATGGATGGATGGATGGATGGATGGATGGTTGGTTGGTTGGTTGGTTGGTTGGATGGATGGATGGATGGATGGATGGGTGGGTGGGTGGGTGGGTGGGTGGGTGGGTGGGTGGGTGGGTGGGTGGGTGGGTGGGTGGGTGGGTGGGTGGGTGGGTGGGTGGTTGGTTGGTTGGTTGGATGGATGGATGGATGGTTGGTTGGTTGGTTGGATGGATGGATGGATGGATGGATGGATGGATGGATGGATGGATGGATGGTTGGTTGGTTGGTTGGATGGATGGATGGATGGATGGATGGATGGATGGATGGATGGATGGATGGATGGATGGATGGATGGATGGATGGATGGCAGAGATGGACACGATTAGTTAAGTTGTTAACAATTAGAATTAGAGTAAGCATCAGATAATCAGTTAGCAATTAGAATTAGATTACGATAATTCATACACATTTGCTTCAATAGTATGTTTTTATATGTATATATGTATGCCAAAGGCATAAGACGCCATAGAAGTTAAGGCAATTGACTGAAAGATAATGAAGGTCAGGTATGTCAGTAAGAATTGAGAATAACTTGGGAAACTGCGTGGATGGTCCAGATTGGTAGCAGTTTTAGGTTGATATGACTGAAATGAGCAGATTCAGTACAGGCAAAGAAACATTCAGTTAGCACTGAGTTGCAGAGACAGGATGCAGCAGACGTTTAGACAGCCAATGATCGACTGAGACAAATGAACGCACTGAGAGGTATAAGTAGACATAGGTAGTATGTAGATACAGTAGGTCCTAAGATTAGTGTAATACACAGTCCAAGACAGAAAAAGTATTTTGGACATATTATGGCAGTCATATGTGGGCATGCACTAGTCGTGAAAGCAACTGGCTCTATTCACAGCCGGACAGTCCAGGAGGAGTAGCGAGGCTTAGGCTAAAGGTGTAACCTGTCTAGAGCACAGGTGGATATCGCGGGATGCTCAGACTTAAGAGGTATTAGTAATTTAGCAAAATTAGCTCTAGGGCGTTGTGGGCAGAAAAGACGGGTAGCAGGAAAGGAGAGGCAACGACTGGAAATAACTGTGAGGACTGAGCTGATACGCGAATACAGGATAGTCAAGGAAGGAGATGGGCTGAGAGGGAATTAGCGGCATTATTAGCCTGTGGGCAGCAGGAGTAGTTATCCTGGTAATAGCTAGCGGGCTGGAGGCTGAGAGAAGGTTTTAAGGTAGAGAGGGGCAGAGATTCGGCATTGTGTGCGTGACTGAGGTCGGGAAGACACGCACAGAAGCACAGGCGACTTTGGAAGGAGAGAACAGACTGTTGAATCTTTTGTACTCTTGAATTACGATATGTTCATTTATTTAATATTATATATTTCGAACGAATGTCTCTTCTGTTTAACTATTCCCCAGCAATCTTACATATGTATGCATAAATGTATGTATGTAATACTATGTATGTGTATATGTTTATGCCATATACCTGTACAGATACATATAAATACATACATGCATACAGCCATTGTGAGAAGCACAGAGAACTAAGCGCAGAAATAAAAACTTGTAATAATTCCCTTGTTTTATAACAATGAACAGACATTTGAAACTGCAATCTTCAAACTCATTGTTAATTCGTTCTTAACAGATTTTTTAAAACTAATCTAACAGATAAGCTAATCATTTTACAATTGGAATTAGCTAAAAATTGCTAATCAATAAGAATTAGCATCAGTCGACAGCTAATCGATTAAAATTAGAATTAGCTGTCTTACTAGTTGTCTAATCGATTTGGATGAATGGGTGGATGGATGGAGGAATGATGGACGGATGGAAGAGTGAAGTGAGGAGATAAATGCATTGGCGGAAGACAGAATGTGAAGAGATTGGGTAAGAGACAGACAGACAGAAAGGAAGAGAGAGGGATTTTGGAGGTAGAGAAAGAGGAACCTTTGACACCGTGTGACCTCGTGTCCAGAGGCATCCATCTCGTCGCCATGAACTCTGCCTGCAGAATTGTTCGACTCGACAGGTTATTCACCTTCAGGGCAGTTCAGGCGATGAATTAAATACCGTCAAGCAACGAAAAATAAGACGCTTCTCTTCATCTTCCTCCTCTTCCTCTTCATCCTCTTCATCTCATCCTCTTCATCCTCCTCTTCATCCTCATCCTCTTCTTCCTCCTTCCTTATGTGGAGCCAAAGCATCGTTCATTGATAATAATAACTTAATTCAATTGCGACGAGGTCATCATGAAAAAGCGCTAGATGAATACGAGATGCAGAATCGAAGGAGACGGCGTGGATGATGGCCTAGTGCTATTCATGCAGACGGAAAGAGATTAAGACTCGGGTTCGAATCCAAGGGAATACATCGTTCTTTAAGAGGACGCTGGTACAGCAGTAGGTGCGTTTGAGTAATGATAAATGGATAGATAGACAGATGAATAAATGAATAGATGGATGGATAGATAGATTAATGGATGGGTGGATGGATGGATAGATGGATGGATAGATAGATGAATGGATGGATGGATGGATGGATGGATGGATGGATGGATGGATGGATGGATGGATGGATGGATGGATGGATGGATGGATGGATGGATAGATGACTAAGATGAATGGCTGTAGCTCATCCGAAACTGTCAGCAGGAGGTCATCAGTCGGTCGATTGAGAAGCATTGAGAGTCGTCGTTACGCTCTGTTGACTCGGTTCAACCAACTGCCTCCTCGATGAAATGCCAGTTGCTTTGTCTCTGTCTCTCTAGGTCTCTATGTCTGTCTGCCTGTCTCTGTCTGTCTGTCTCTGTGTGTGTGTCTCTCCTCTCTCTCTCTCTGTCTATCTCTCTGTCTCTGTCTCTGTCTCTGTCTGTCTGTCTGTCTCTCAGACAGAAAGAGATGGGTAGGAAGGCAGACAGACGGACCTGGGAAGAGTAGAGGGAGTGGTCGGCTGTCTGTTAGTGAGTGAGTGTATCTGTCAGTCTTTGTGTCTGTTGGTCTATGTGCGTGGGTATGTGGAGCGAGAGGAGATGCTCTGCTGGGACTTTGAAGTTATGTCAATTGCATCGGACGCCATCTATCATCTTCAGTCCGAAACAGATGCAGTATAGAGATGGATGGAAACGAGGTCGAAAAACTAGACTGGCAAATGCAGTGATGGTGGATTTAGAGAATGCTTTCCAGAGACTTAGTCTAGACACAGAAGAAGACCTTTTCTCCAAGCAGGTGAAAATGAGAAGACTGTGTGAGGAAGGGTTGGAGGATTCAGAGATTCAAGGATTAGTGGTTGAGGGAATGCAGTTCGCTGCTCAACTGTCGCTGATCACGTGTCACCGAAGACGGTCTTCCATAGGCTATATTCGCTCCTGATTAGATAATCTTGAACGGGCGCTACGTAAAACCTCTGTAATAATATATTCCGCCACTCGTCCACTTTCCGTTGAACGTTCATTCACTTCATTGATGATTGATGGCGTTAGTCTAATTATTCAGTCATTTAATATATCATTTTGCTATCTGACAGGATTTAAGAATCTAAAAGAATCTAAATCGAGAGTAAGTAAGATACGTGGTGTTCTTAGGCCAACTGTCACTTTGGGCATCCATGACAAATCATATGAGATCGCGCACTTCACCAACAATTTGCTCCTAGGGTCATCGCGGATGGGGGCCTCAGCGTAACGTGTCCCATGCTGCTAAAACAGAAAACACACGTTGGACTTGAAGATTTTTAAACTAATAAACCTTTGAGAACTTGCTCACTCAAATCCACTCATTTACAAAATGTTGATGAACCGGATCTTTAATCTGTGATATTCTTGTATTTGAGTACGACAAAGTCGAATGCTTCCCGGAACTCGCTGACAAGGTGTGGTGTGGCAAACACAGCACTGCGGAGTGATGCAAACCACTCAGTCGACATGGCACCAGACGCCAACGTACAGGTTTTTACGCCTCCTTCCGCATTTCGCTTGATTAAGTTATTGAAAGACACTGCTGCCACCTGCAGTTGACTCTTACTGCCGATGATATCGGTTTTATCACATATCCCAAGGACAACAACGTCTTTCATTTGATGACGGAGTATTCATTGTTATTCTACGGTTGCCATGGTGCTAAAGGACGTAATTTTTTTATTTTAGAGGTTAAAGGATTTGCAATCCTATTATGACGTCATAAGTATCTTCGAGATTTCGAAATTGTAGCAATATTCAGAATAATAATAGTCTGGGAAATTCTATAGCGCCCCTAAAATGCTGACAAATTCTCAGTTAACACGCTTCTTGTCCAACTAAGGTTTCAGTGCTTTCTATATTCGTTGTTCATTTAGACAATCACCCGAAAATCCCTAACAGATGCTGTCATCTAATGAAGCCCGCAAGAGTCAAAATGTGGAGAAACTTTATTATCGCACGACTTTACACAATTTCTTTTCGCTTTCTCTACTGACACTGCGTTATCTTTTAACTGTTTTGAATGAATTGTTGCTGTAAATTGTAGGCGTTTGTCTCACACTAAAAACGATTGCTTAATTTCTTATTCTGGCCAGTATCGATAATTAAAATCATTCCTTATTCCCTCAGATCGTTTAAAGTGGCATGTCGAGACAAGCGGCCGGGGCCTAGGTTGCAGTATAGACCGTGTGTACCGTCAGCCGTCACCAAAGAACCGCAGATGCACCCAAGCGGTTCGCAAAGCGTGGAGCCAAGGCGGAGACCAACAGCGATTCTAACTGCCTCGTCATCAAGTCTCAATCCGAACGCTGTAATTGGTAATGCGTGGAGCCAGTCGCCGGCATGTGGGGCAGAGACTGCTCTGAAGCGTGCTTGGTGAAGAGGATCGGAGAGCAACGTGTTCAGCTTAGAAACAACTCCCTCGATTAATGGCTTATCCCAATAAGATTGTTTGTGGATAAGACTGCTGTCTGGGTGCTGAATCGAGCTTTCAACTTGCCAGCGGGCAAACATGGACTCATACTGTGCGTTAATAGTGATTGTGGCCCCCAGCATGGAGGAGTGATTTGGAGCCTGCAGCTGAAGACAAAAAGGCGGGAAGTGCAAGCGAGGTATAGCCAAACGAATGTCCAGTCCATCAGCTCTGATGGGAAGTGAAGCTTGGAGCCACGGACTATCTGACAAAGTAATAATAATAAGTACTAAGTACTATAATAATAATAATAATAATAATAATAATAATAATAATAATAATAATAATAATAATAATAATAATAATAATAATAATAATAATAATAATCCCCCATGTGCTGATCAAAAGAGCCTCAAAAGAGCCTCTAAATGCAACATTATTAATAATAATAATAATAATAATAATAATAATAATAATAATAATAATAATAATAATAATAATAATAATAATAATAATAATAATAATAATAATAATAATGATAATAGTCTAGAGAAGAATTCTCGGATAATAAAAATAATAATAATAATAATAATAATAATAATAATAATATTATTATTATTTTTTTTTCTTTTGCCCCGAGGTATACAGGATCCCTCAGGGACTTCAATATTAATTAATGTAACATCCGGAAAATCAAGCAACCATCAAACTCACATGCAGACGAATTGTTTACTGTTTGTAGTCAATGTATTATTATTATTATTATTATTATTATTATTATTATTATTATTATTATTATTATTATTATTATTATCATCATTATTATTATTATTATTATTATTATTATTATTATTATTATTATTATTATTATT
This sequence comes from Allolobophora icterica, assembly GCA_963556255.1. Lineage (NCBI taxonomy): Eukaryota > Metazoa > Annelida > Clitellata > Crassiclitellata > Lumbricidae > Allolobophora > Allolobophora icterica. The sequence continues at coordinate 73,781,612 of OY744607.1, read as the reverse complement.
ATTATTTATTATTATTATTATTATTATTATTTTTAATATTATTATTATTATTATTATTATTATTATTATTATTATTATTATTATTATTATTATTATTATTATTATTATTATTATTATTATTATTATTATTATTATTATTAAGGCATTTAGTCGCTTTTGTTAGCACATTTTGCACCGATAAAACCATCTGCGAAGACTAGCCATTCCAGAACAATGCCCCCTAATTTTTGAACTCCCGAGGGATAATATGTACCTCGGGGGAAAAAATATTATTATTATTATTATTATTATTTTTTTTTTTTTTTTTTTTTTATCGCCCGAGGTAGCAAGGATCCCTCAGGCTCTAAGAAACTATATCAAGTTAGAGGTTCTCGTCCCCCATGTGATAATTATTATTATTATTATTATTATTATTATTATTATTTGACAATAATGATTAAATAATCTGAAGCGCCATCTAAGCGTCACTCAGTGAACAATTTATCATGAAAAGGTCGATGAGAAGCAGATGGCGTTCCCGCGTTGGACAGCTATCGACAATCTCTGGAACAGGTAGCTCGTCTCGAGCGTGTCCTGAGTTGAATCCGTCAACCTACGTCCCAGTTCCAACACAAAATCCAATCCTTCCGAACTCCATGCACCACTGGTCTCCACTGCTACAGCTACAAAAGCATGCGTTCGGGTGATAGTGGCGTACTTGGATCTTTTGGCGGCGGCTGCCCGGTTTGCTGCCTCACCTGCTCCGGTTGATGTTACAGCCAGATGTGACGCTGCATAAGTGTCCGAAACGGTCACATCCCAAGTGAGGCACCTTCCGCATGACCACGGGATAAGTGTCACGCCGTCAGGTCGCTTGCCGTCCTCTCTGGTGAGGCCTAAAGGTTCCTTCTGAGAAGGGATATTTGCTCTTGCAAACGATCTCCATATGATATCGTTGAGCATGTTGTGCCGTTGATGTCTGCCAGCGTTTTTTCTACAGACAAGACCGTGGAGTCCTCTGGCGTCAACTCTCTCGCCACACTGAAACAAATGTGGTTCGCACAGAGTCGTTCCAAGTCTCATTCCAACCGCGATCCGTATCATTTCGTCGGACAAGCGGAGGCCCAATGCAGTAACCGGAGGAGCTAGCAACCAGTCTCCCGCGTGTGGTGCCCGAGAAGCTAAGAGACGTGCCCGGTCTAGTGCATTGTTCGCAGACTCGTGCAGAGTTGTCCACGCCTTACTTATCCAGCGGCTGTCCCATTCTCTTTGACGATGAGCTGTAGATCCGGTTGGTGGATCCGCACTCGTGAGCGTTGTCCATGCTTTCAGTGCTATGGTTACAAGATCGTCTGAGGCATCAGCTAATTCTGGTGGCAGCATGTGGGCTTGGAGTTCGCTTGTGCTTGCAGCAGAGTCCAAAAAGGCAGAAAGTGCCAGCGTAGCAGCACAGCGTATCCCAAGGCCACCATCCTTCACCGGAAGGGATGCCTGAAGCCAATTCTCGTCCGACAGTTCCACGTTCAAAATGTTCGACAATCCATTTCTTAACAAAGAGTCAAATCTGGTTAGACTAGGACAGTCGACGCATACAGCTGTGCGCATTGTGTATAGAAGCTTTGGTACGCTCAATCCATTTCTTAAGAGGGTTAGAGCGTCATGTGACTGAAGCATGGAAAGCCTCCCTACAGCTCGTTCCAGGTCATCCGCCTTCTTATTCACCACCTTATCGACGGCTGGCCCAGGCATCAGAGGTGAGCCCAACAGGGTCGTTTCTCCTAATGGAGTGTTTGTGAAGCCGTAGAACGAGGGATCGTCGACTTTATTTTCATAATTGTGAAGGACTATTTCGCATTTCGTGCGGTTAAGTTGAAGCCCAATCTTAGTTGACTCCTGAGTGATGAACTGAATGTCGTGGGCCACCTCGTCAATCTTGCCTCCTAGTGTCAGGTCGTCTAGGAATGCCACTTTTAACTCCGATTTCAGCTTTAACAGGATCGGCTGTACTGTGAGGCAGAATTCTAGGGGACCCATCGGATCACCCTGCTGAGTTCCTTCTTCTGATCGAATCATATTTGATCCATGTCGTAACAACGGTTTGCAGGAATATGCGGCATGTGTGAAACGGTAAAGTTCTGGTATGTCTCTTGCGACCGCTTCCAGCAGAGAGTCCCTGCGAAGAGTGTTAAATGCGTTGACAAAATCTAGTTTTACCAGAACTCCATCTGTCGGCATCGCAGTGTCCGATTTGCCGGGGGGGTCAGGGGGGTTGAACCCCCTTGCTTCTTTTTTTGACCCCCTTGCTTCTAGCCTTTGGACGACCCCCGAGGGGGTCGGCCTGACCCCCTCAAATGCATTAGCCACAGTCATAAACCAACCGACTCCAATACTGCCTAGTAATTCAGTAATTATTTATTATCCAATCGGTACCCTTGTGTAGGTTGATATTGTGATATATTTGTTAAGAATTAGGTTATCCTTTGACAGGCTCTGAGACGATACAACAGCTTGGCTGTTGACAGATTATCTTACTTTTAACTCAAACTGAGGTCGTCTACTGATGTAGACAGAAGCAGAGTAAGACATATTTCACAGGGCATAGGGCCTAACCTTAAGGGCTCGGTCCACATACAGCAGACAACGAATGGACAGAGGCCCGTGTTCAAGCCAGCCCCCTCAGGCCTATCAGCTCCACAGCCACTAGCATACAGTTGTGGGGTAAAGGTCTTCCGTGGTATTCAAGCACTCGCTGGCGCTTTTGACCTCGATTGACCTATGGCAGTCCACAGCTGTAGGCTGTCATTTCTGTGCTGGTAGTGGCTTTGAGGCACGCAGTCCTGTAGGATTCGACCTTTATATTATACAGTTTGAATTTGCAAATCAGTATTACATGATATAATTTGAAGAGTCTCAGTAATTTCAGCCGACAGATATGAATCGAATTTTAGATCGACTTAAGGGCACTAATCGGCCTAGTGGCTCTCAAAAACGCAAGTTAAGTAAAGAAAAAGCACATATCAAAATGAGAGATTACTTGCAAAGACGCCTCCTATTACTGCTTTCCTTAAGCAACAGATATAAGTACATCTGCTCTCAGTCGGGTCTCACTCAGCTGTTGTGGAACAGCAGAATATGTTCAACAAGAACACGTCATCAAAACGCACGTCTCCTAGTATTGGATTATGATCGAGCGCCAGAATCTGCACACTCTGCTTCAGAGAAGTTTCAGATTGACACTTGATTGCCCATCGTTGATCAATTCACAACCGAGTTGACAAGAAGACTAGCACCATACGAACTACCCTGCTCAAGGTTTGCTTTTTCTATCTAGGACTGAGTCATGTAGTGATGAAGAAATACAAAACTCAGCGAAAAATCTTGTAGCAATATAGGGTGATGACCTCGATGAAACCCTTGGCAATGAGCTCATGAAAGCCGTGGCAATGAGCTCATGCAGTTTTCTTATTTTGTCAAAATGTGTAAACATAAGACAGGTAGCTCAGGCCTCAACATAAGTCAGGAGCAGTTCATGTACAGTACCAATTCTCGACAAAGGTGTTAAAAGTTCATTTCCAAATGTGGAAATTATGGTAAGAGTGTAGGTCATAACTGTAGTGGTGAACGCTCACTGTCTAAGATGAAGATAATTAGGCCTAAGAAAAGGCTTCGCACAAGTATGACACATGAGTGACTTATCCGTCTTGCAGTGTTGAGCATTTATATAGAGTGATATTCAATTGGACTTTAATCAGTTTATTGATGATTTTGCCAATAGAAAAGCATGCAGAGTCTCTATTGGGCCTATTCAAATTTAGACCTAACTGACCTAATTAACTGATTCAAACTATCTGCTTTTAGGTAGGAGGTCCCGCTTACCACTAGTTTAAATTTCTTTGTTTGTCTGTATCAACAACTTCTATTAAAAACTGGCTAAAAATCTTCAAGCTTATCCTTTTGTTTTGTATTTGAGAAATTATTGCATACCTATGAATGTAATAGAAGACACTTTGTTAAGCAAAATGATCTTCCTAATTAATTTTCATTTATATACATTATGCATTTAAAAAATAACAATAAATCAAAAATTTTAAACATTGCCTGTAGCACCTTTGCCTGTATGAGCCAGTATGACATGTTATAACTGTTGGTATGCAGGTTGTCCCTGTTGAAGACTGCGCATCAACTAAGGCAACAAATCTGCTGCAGAAAGAGCCCCACCATATTGGGCGCCCATGTGCCCACCACCCTAAAACCGGCTCTGTTGTTATTAGTATGTTACTTTAGCTAAAACTCCTACTGAAAACACCTCTTTTTTACTAGATCAGTTCAAAGGTTTGCCCTCAGCCCCCCCCCCCCACATGCCAAACAAGATCGCCGCCAGTGTTTTCGGCTTAGTCATTTTTTATATAGATTTCCGACCCCCCTGCTTCTTTTTTGACAAATCGGACCCTGCGGCATCGAGGTAACCCAGCGGCGGGTTGCGTGTACTGCTGCTTCTGCGCCTCCTGGTATGCCAACCCCCAGTTGGATAGGGCCGAGTAGAGGAGACAATCTCGCAACAGCGTGGGTGTTCGCGTATTTAGCTGCTAGGCGTCGCAACGTGTATCCGACCGTGATTGGTCTGATGCCTCCATCTTTCTTCTTCAAAACAATCAGATTGGCCCCGTATATAATTTCGTTTACTTCGATCGGTAAGCTGCCTTCCAACATCAGATTGACCAATTCGCTCAGCTGGTGGATGAGGTTACAATCGCCACCAATCGAAGTTAAGTCTTTGAGGTGTTGTGGAGTGATGCCGTCTGGACCAGCTGCCGAGCCTGCCGGAAACGAAGAAATGGCCTCGATGATCGGTTGCTCTGAAATCCTCAACGGTGCAAACCGATCGGAAAGCTTTGGATCACAGATTGGTCTCCTGTCGGACGGAGCTGGCGGATGCTTCGCCTTTAATCCAGCCAATGTCTCAGGAGTGTCGGGAGCTGGTTCGTCATCACTGCAGATAAGGCGGATGGCAGCCTTGTAATTACCATCTTCCAGTTTGCTGGCTACTGCTGATGCAATGTATCTTGCCAAGTCACGGATCGGATTTGTACGACGAACTGGAATTGGCTTATCTTCATCTTCGTCTGAATCACACGTCGGTCCTTTCGAACGCCAGTTCGTAATTCTGGTGATAATTGTCCGCGTTAGCTTGCGTTTGACTCCCCCTCTTTTTGCTTGGCCAGAATGCATTTTCCAAAGGCTAAGAGGTCGGGCCATTATTATTATTATTATTATTATTATTATTATTATTATTATTATTATTATTATTACTACTATTATTATTATTATTATTATTATTATTATTATTATTATTATTATTATTATTTTATTATTTTATTATTTTATTATTATTATTATTATTATTATTATTATTATTATTATTATTATTATTATTATTATTATTATTTAACAATAATGATTAAGTGATCTGAAGTGCCATATCAGCGTCACACGCCGTCACTCAGACAGAGGTGGCAGTGTCCTGGAAAGGCAGATGGCGTTTCCACGTTGCAGAGCCATTGAAATCCGTTGGAACAAATACGATGTCTCCAGTGGATCGTGAGTTTCGTCCGTTATCCGGCTTCCCTAACGAACTGTAGACCTTCCCCGCTCCAAGAGCCGCCGTCTCCAAGGCGATCGCCACAAAGGCATGGGTGTTGGTAATGGTTGAGTATTTCGCCCTCTTGGACAGTACTGCACGTTCCGCGGCTTCGCCAGCTCCGATGGATGTGTGGGCAAGATAGGAAGTGGCGTAAGTGTCGGCACTGTCACGTCCCATGTCAGCCATCGTCCACGTGACCAAGGGATCAGTGTGACAACGTCTGGTCGCTTTCCATTTCCTCTTGAGAGGCCGAGAGGCTCTTTCTGAGCAGGGATTTTAGCTCTGCTCAGCGCTCTCCAGATCACATCGTTGAGCATAGCGTGCCGCTGCTGTTTCCCGTCTCCTTTTCTACAAACCAGACCATGAAGCCGTCTTTCGTCGACATTTTCTCTGCAGTGGTGGCACGAGTGCGGCTCACAGAGTGTCGTACCTAGCCTCAACCCGATTGCGATCCGTATCTCCTCGTCTGAGAAGCGGAGGCCCAAAGCCGTCACAGGGGGAGCTAGCATCCAGTAACCAGAATGAGGTGCTCGTGAAGCTAGCAGGCGAGCACGATCGCGTGGACAGCTGGTGGACTCGAGCAGGCCTGTCCGTGCCATGTCTGTATATCGGATATCCCACTCCTTTTGGCGATGAGTTGCTGTTCCTGTTGGTGGTTCTGCATCTGCTAGGGTCATCCACGCGGTGGATGGCAAGTTCGTATGGTTATTATTATTATTATTACTATTATTATTTTTTTTTTTGCCCCGAGGTATACAGGATCCCTCAGGGACTTCAATATTAATTAATGTAACATCCGGAAAATCAAACCTCGTCGTCCGGAGGCTATTATTATTGTTATTATTATTATTATTATATTCATATTCATATTCATATTCATATTATTATTATTATTATTATTATTATTATTATTATTATTATTATTATTATTATTATTATTATTATTATTATTATTATTATTATTATTATTATCATCATCATTATTATTATATTTAACAATAATGATTTAATTATCTGAAGCGCCATCTTAGCGTCACTCAGACAGAGGTGGCAGTGTCCTGGAAAGGCAGATGGCATTTCCACGTTGCAGGGCCACTGAAATCCGTTGGAACAAATACGATGTCTCCAGTGGATCGTGCGTTGAGTCCGATATCCGGCTTCCCAGCTCCACAACGAACTGTAGACCTTCACCACTCCAAGATCCGCCCGTCTCCAAGGCGATCGCCACAAAGGTATGGGTGTTAGTGATGGTTGCGTATTTCGCCCTCTTGATCAGAACTGCACGTTCCGCGGCTTCGCCAGCTCCGATGGATGTGTGGGCAAGGTGGGAGGTGGCGTAGGTATCGGGCACTGTCACGTCCCATGTCAGGCATCGTCCGCGTGACCAAGGAATCAGCGTGACACCGACTGGTCGCTTTCCATTTCCTCTTGAGAGGCCGAGAGGCTCTTTCTGAGCAGGGATTTTCGCTCTGCTCAGCGCTCTCCAGATCACATCGTTGAGCATAGCGTGCCGCTGTTGTTTCCCTCCTCCTCCTCTACAAACCAGACCATGAAGCCCTCTTGCGTCGACATTTTCTCGGCAGTGGTGGCACAAGTGCGGCTCACAGAGTGCCGTGCCTAGTCTCACCCCGACTGCGATCCGTATCTCCTCGTCTGAGAGGCGAAGGCCCAAAGCAGTCACCGGAGGAGCTAGCATCCAGTCACCAGAATGAGGTGCTTGTGAAGCTAGCAGGCGAGCACGATCGCGAGGACAGCTGGTGGACTCGAGTAGGCCTGTCCGTGCCTTGTCTGTGTATCGGATATCCCACTCCTTTTGGCGATGAGTTGCAGTTCCTGTTGGTGGTTCTGCATCTGTCAGGGTCTTCCACGCGGTGAGTGCTGAATTGACCAGTTCGTATGGTATCTCAGCCGACTCTGTTGGTAAGATGCATGTCTGCAGTTCGGTTGTGCTAGCGGCAGAAGCCAGAAAGGCGGAAAGTGCCAGCGTAGATGCACAACGAACTCCCAGACCACCGTCTCTCACCGGCAAAGAAGCCTGGAGCCACCGGTCATCGTCAAGGTTTACATTCAGGATGGTCGATAGACCTTCTCTCAACAATTTGTCTAACCGGGCCAAGCCCGGGCAATCAGCACAGACGGCTGTGCGCATACTGTATAACAGCTTCGGTACACTTAAACCGTTTCTCAGTAGAACCAGAGCATCATGTGTATGAAGTAAGGATAGTCTTGCGATTGCTCTCTCAAGATCGTTAGCTTTCGTTTCTAAAACCTTATCCACAGCTGGACCTTGCATCAGGGGTGCACCCAACAAGGTCATCTGTTCGAAGGCAATTTTTGTAAAGTCTTGAAACGCCGGGTCATCGATCGGCGTTTGGATGTTCTGGCAGGCGATCTCACATTTGCTGCGGTTTAGTAGCAAACCCAGCTTCTTTGATTCTTGCGCAATAAGGTGAACATCGGCGGCCACTGACTCCTTGCTACCCCCCAATGTCAGGTCATCCAAGTATCCAATGCGCAGATCCGAACTCAGCTTTATCAGAACCGGTTGTAAGACAAGGCAGAACTCCAGAGGGCCCAGTGGATCGCCTTGCTGGGTCCCTTCTTCAGATCGTATGATATTCGAGCCGTAACGCAACAGTGGACGGTTGGAGTAGGCGGCGTGAGCAAATCGGTAGAGCTCTGGGATGTCTCTAGCCACTGCCTCTAGGAGCGAATCTCTGCGCAGAGTGTTAAAAGCGTTAGTGAAGTCAAGCTTCACCAGGACGCTGTCTTCAGGCATCGTGGTAACCCAACGACGTGTTGCATGAACAGCTGCCTCAGCACCTCCTGGAATGCCTACCCCAAGCTGAATGGGGGCGAGCAGCTGAGACAGTCTTGTCACCGCGTATGAATTGGCGCACTTTGCCGCCAGGCGGCGCCAGGTGTAGCCCACCGCGATTGGTCTGATGCCTCCGTCCTTCTTGCTTAGGGCTAAAAGGTTTGCTCCATAAATGACCTCATTCGCCTCTTCAGGTAAACCTCCTTGTAAAAGCATATTGACAAGGTCGGATAGATGTTGGCAGATGTTGTCATCCACTCCAAAGGCCACGAGATCCTTAAGATGCTGTGGGGTGATGCCGTCGGGGCCGCCTGCAGAACCCGATGGGAAAGAGGAGATTGCCCTAGTGACTTCTTCTTTGGAAACCTGCAACGCGATGAAGCGCTCTGAGCTGTCTGGATCACAAGGTGTTCTCCTGTCCACTGGTGCGAGCGGGTGTTTATGCTTAAGTGCGGCCAGAGTTTCCGGTGTTTCCAGCGCCGGCTTATCCTCACTGCAGACGAGACGTATGGCTGCTTTGAAGTTGCCTTCTTCCAGCTTCCTGGCAACTGCCGTCGCCAAATACTTGGTGGAGTCGTATTTTGCTGCCTTGGGTTTTTCCGTCGTATTCAGTCCAACATTAGTTGAATAGTTTGACCCCCTCGATCTCCAATCGGCAATGCGGGACAGAATCGTCTTCGTCACGTTGTGTTTTCGCCCTCCTCTTTTAGGTTTTGCCAGCACGGTTCCTCCGAAAGCCAGCAAATCAGACCATTTGCCAATGCAGTTAGGTTCTTGCACGATAGCTTGTATTAGGTCTCCCAGGCGAGCAGCACAAGATGGTCTTGCGGCTCTTGGGATTCTCTTAATGAGAGGACCAGGTAAAATAGGGTGTGAGAAGCGCGAAGCGTTTGGCGGAAGGTCTTCATCCGCTGACAAAACCTGTGAAGAGGCGATCTGTTGGTTCATGGTGGAAAACGATTGCGTTGCGGTCAAAGGGTTTGCAGGGCCGTCCGCCGGTGGCTGGTCAGAGCCTGGACACGGGGCAGATCGAGGGCCGTGCCGATGGATAGTTCCGTCTGAGGTATGTGTCTTAAATGACGACCAACAGACCCCGCAAACGCCCTTCCCCTTGCAAGGTTTTTGACTCATTTGGGAGAGAGTGTCGTTTATCGTGTTCTAAATCAGTTCAGATTGTTTACAGTTACGCCGCCATTTAAAATGACAATACGTTGCCATTGACAACTATGACGTCGTAGGCCTTTAAACATGGCAGAGGAAAGTTTTGAAAGGCGCATTATCGTTGATGATATAGAGAAAGTTAATCGAACCAGACGTGTCGTGTTCTGGGCAGATCGTCCTCAACTAATAAGATCCTCTGAGTCACGAGTCGTAGGTCGATGAGATGGTGTAAAAATCCAGATCTAACGATTGCGGAATCCGCAAAACGATTGTAAAATTAGGAAGACTTAACATTTTCCAACCTATACTGTCCGCTGATGACGTCAGCCCTCATTACTTATTATTATTATTATTATTATTATTATTATTATTATTATTATTATTATTATTATTATTATTATTATTATTATTATTATTATTATTATTATTATTATTATTATAATTGTTGTTGTTGTTGTTGTTGTTGTTATTATTATTATTATTGTTATTATTATTATTATTATTATTATTATTAATTATTATTATTATTATTATTATTATTATTATTATTATTATTATTATTATTATTATTATTATTATTATTATTATTATTATTATTATTATTATTATAACCACGTCAGAGAGACCATGCAGCTTTTACATTTTGAGAGGGTATGGATGAATGGTTATACTCGTGGCCAGGACGGCGCCTTCAATGGCTGCCAAAACGTGTGTTTAATTAAGATCTTGATTGTGCTGTCATGTTTCAATGTTTGAATTAATATAGATTATTATTATTATTATTATTATTATTGTGCCGATTTGGGCCCTTTGATTTTTTTTTGGACTGCGTCTAAACCTGGTGACATTGCGACATGACGCTGCTCTGCTCTGCGTCGTTGCGCTCTGCGCATGCGCACTGCGTCAGCGTCTCCGCTGCGCCAGTGACTCTGCGTCAGCGCTCTGCGTCAGCGCTCTGCACTGCGTCGTTTGCGTCTGCGTCAGCGCTCTGCGCTGCGTCTGCGTCTGCGCTGCGCCAGTGACTCTGCGTCAGCGTCAGCGCTTTGCGACACTGCACTGAGTGACCTCTGCGTCAGCGCTCTGCGCTGCGTCGTTTGTACACTGCGTCTACGCTCTGCGTCAGCGTCATTGTGCACTGCGTCATTGTGCACTGCGTCATTGTGCACTGCGTCTTTGTGCACTGCGACTGCGCTCTGCGCATGCGCACTGCGTCAGCGTCTGCGCTGCGCTCTGCGTCAGCGCTCTGCGACATTGCACCGAATGACCTCTGCGTCGTTGCGATCTGCGTCAGCGCTCTGCGCTGCGTCTGCGTCAGCGCTCTGCGCTCTGCGTCAGCGTCAGCGCCTGTGACGCTGCGCTGCGTCAAGGGACACTATATATAGAGGTGCGCAGCTCAACAGTTAGGCAGTTACTCGGAGTCAGACACGGAGAAAGGTTTGACGGTTCGTCAGCGTCGAGTTCAGAGTCAGCGTCGCCAGTGCTCAGTCACTTCGTCGTGGTTGCGTCGTTTGTACCACGGACTCTGCTAGTCTTTCGTCGTTGTTAGGTCGTCGCTGACAGGTAGTTATCAGTTGCTGTCGTTGACAGTCGTCGTCTGCGTCGCCGGAGTCGTGTTCTCCGGTTGAGTATGTTCTTGAACTCTGCCTCGTCGGACTGCGAAACTGATTTAACTGTGAACTCATTTCATTATGTTTGTTGAATTACATCGACGGGTAGTCGATTGAGTGTGATCAGGTAATAAAGTTTGAAACCAGAGGTTAGCCTTCTGCTTGACTAAGGGAAGCCTTACCCCACGGACTAGAGTCAGGATACGAACCCTGGGCTGGGCCATCCTGGTAAGCTGATTCGGCCCAGGTTCGCCACAAAACTGGTACCAGAAGTGGGGTGGTACTTCTGGTTTCTTCGTCGTCGACAGTCTGGTTTTCTTCGTTGAACGATCGACTCATCAAGCATGGAAAACGCTGATGGAGAAGAGACCCGCATCTACACGTTGTTGGACTTTGCTGAAACGTCGCCAGATCTTCCGATCTGTTCAACGCCGGTCGTGAAGGAGGAGAGAAAATCTGCTGTGAAGTTCAAATCGGACCCCAGTCGACTCCTAGAAAGCATTAATTTCGACGCCCCGGGATCTGAAAGCGCGACCGACTACGGACGAAAGAAGGCATCCGTCGTGAGTGAAACTTCTACGGACTCACGATTGATAGAAAACGTCGGCGCTCTGCTCGGTCAGAAGAGAACGTATATGAAGCCGGGAAAATTCGACGGAACTGGGTCTCTGGAATCCTTTTTGACGCAGTTCGAAGTGTGTTCTCGGCACAATCGTTGGAGTGATCAGGATAAGGTGGATTTTCTTCGTTGCGCACTCGAGAAAGCAGCAACTCAGCTTTTGTGGGACTTTGGCGCACGGGAAGACATAAACTATGAGCAACTTGTTGAGAGGTTGCGACAGAGATACGGAGCTGAGGGACAGGCGGAAACCTTCCGCGCCCAGCTCTACTATCGTCGACAGCGATCGGATGAGAGTTTGAGCGATCTCCTCCACGACATCCGACGGCTGGTGGTCCTTGCATATCCCGTTCCGTCTAATGAGACGACTGAGATAGTTGCCCGAGATGCCTTTCTCGAAGCCATCAGAGATCGTGACTTGTCTCTCAAAGTGAGAGAGAAGGAGCCGAAGAATATCGATGAAGCCTACCGAATGGCGTTGCGCCTTGCGGCGTACCAGCAAATGACTGATTTGGACGATCGCCGAAGACCGTCTAACCGGGTTCGTGGGACACAAGAAGTCGACGTGAACACGCAACTCCAGAAGCAGTTGGACAATTTCCTTGCAGCCCAGCGGCTGTGGCAGCAAGAACTGGAAGGCAAGATTTCGAAACAGTTGGAAGATCTTCGGAACGCCCCGCGAAGTGCCTCGGTTTCGACTCCCTTCGTCGACACTCGTGGTAACTCCGGACGTGAAATAACGTGCTACAACTGTGGGCGGAACGGGCACATCGCCCGTCGTTGTCGCCTGCCCCGACGGTCTCTTCTTCGACAGACGGAGCCAGCGGATCAAGATGTGGACGATCCAGTCGTCATGAACCATACGACTCGCGAGGGTCCACTGGCGCTCTGCAACAACGCAGTCTACATTCGTGCGACGATCCATGGACGGTCACGCCTATGTCTGCTCGACACCGGCTCCGAAGTGAGTATTGTGCCTGTTGCCTTTGTCGATGGTTTAGAATTGCAGTCCAGCTCCAGGGTTTTATTAGCAGCTAATGGGACGGAAATACGGGTCCTAGGAGAGCTAACGGTCCCCCTTAAGATTTCCAGAGGGTTTGATATCGATACTAAGTTCTTGGTGTCCGATCAAATCTTTGAACCAATGTTGGGTATGGACTGGTTGCGAGAGCATAGGTGTAGGATTGGATTCGGTACTGGTGCCATTTACGTGGGTAGGAGGCGTATCCCCTTGGTGAAAGGAAATGGTTCATCCTGGTGTAGACGGGTTGTCGTTGCTGAGGAGGTGATTGTGTCTCCTCGCTCCCAATGTGATGTGCCGTCCAGAACGTTATACGGGAACTTAGCTGCCACTGCATCAGCGTGGATGACCGAAACTGCTGAGATGCTACCGGGTGTCCGAGTTGCCAGAGTGGTGATTAGAGACGACGCCAATTTGGCCCAGGTTCGGGTGATTAACCTTAGCGAACAGCCGGCCAGGCTGTATAGGGACCAATTGATTGGTGGGTTGCACCCGGTCCAGGTATCGGAGGAGCCAGAGAGTGTCAGCGGTGGTGCAATCCGGTCCGACAACTCGGTTGTAGAATACCTTATGAAGGATCTCCCAGAGGATGTACCGACAGAGGCGAGAGATCATTTAAAACAAGTGCTAACTGACCACAGTGATGTGTTTTCGGCTACGGAAGGAGATTTGGGAAAGACCACGGTACGTAAGATAGACACAACAGACGAGCGTCCCGTGCGACAGCCGTTGCAGAGGCAACCGCTGGCTTATAGGGTTGCTGTAGAGAAGCAGCGGGATCAAAAGTCGCATCGGCTGGAGTCAGTCTTTCAACGCTTTCGGAGAGCCAACCTGAAGTTTAAGCCTAGTACGTCCTTTTTTTCGAGGCGGACGGTCCATTTACTAGGACGCATTGTGTCCTCTAGTGGGAATGCGGTTGACCCTTCTAAGGTCAAGGAAATGGTCTCGTGGCAGGTTCCGCGACTATTAAGGAATAGAGGGAATTTCGTAGGACTATGCGTCTATTGCAGGAAATTCATACTTGGATTTTCGTGCGTGGCTACTCTCCTTTTTGAACTCACGAGGAAAGGAAGGTTGTTTGAATGGGATGAAGGGTGCCAAGTCGCCTTTGACAGACTTAAAGTAGCCTTAATCACTGGTCTCGTATTGACATTGCCGAGAGAAGAGACTGCATTTGTCTTAGACTGTGATGCTTTCGATGTAAGTATCGGAGCTGTACTGTCACAGCGAGTAGAATATGGGGAAGAAGTCGTTACGTGTGATAACCGGTTACTTTCCGCGGCTGAGAGAAACGACTGTATCACGAGGGATGAATTACTGGCGATAGTGCACTTTGTGAAAGAGTATAGACCGCATCTTTTGGGAAAGCACTTTGTGCTATGGACGGACCATACTGCACTAAAGTGGCTGCGGCGGACGCCGGGACTGATAGGTCAGCAGGAACGGTGGTTTGAACGCCTGGCTGAATTCTTTGAGACAGCGCATAGACTCGGACGCAAGCATGCGAACGCAGACTCCACGTCGCGTAAGCCGTGTTGTCAGTGCGGGGAACCCCGTTGCTGATGGAAGCCGTGGTGAGCTGGGTGATGAAACGGGTCACTGTGTCCAGTGAACCGGATGGCAATGGGAGAAATGCCCAGGTTCAACAAGAAGATACCGAGCTGAGCGTGATGAGGATGTGGAAGGTCTTCTGGACCATTGAATTATGTCCTACAGAAGTCGCTAAGAGCAAAGTCTTTTATTGCGCATGTTGACAAACTTCGTCGTTGCTACAGGAGGACAAGAGGACAGTGGGATGAGACGGCAGCTCCGGAGGTTGACGATCAACACATTGATCGCGAAGCCGAATCAGAGCGAACATTGAGGGAACGGCCGCACCGTACGGTGCGCAGGCCAGCTAGGTATGAGCAGGCGCAGGAGACGTTACGGTGCACGCAATCTGGTTGCTGCTAGGATGGGCCACATATCTTTTCCCTAATGGGTTGTGTAATTTCATGGTTTCCCAAAAGGGGACTTTGGGTTTTCTCAGTGGGGGGGAATTGTGCCGATTTGGGCCCTTTGATTTTTTTTTGGACTGCGTCTAAACCTGGTGACATTGCGACATGACGCTGCTCTGCTCTGCGTCGTTGCGCTCTGCGCATGCGCACTGCGTCAGCGTCTCCGCTGCGCCAGTGACTCTGCGTCAGCGCTCTGCGTCAGCGCTCTGCGCTGCGTCGTTTGCGTCTGCGTCAGCGCTCTGCGCTGCGTCTGCGTCTGCGCTGCGCCAGTGACTCTGCGTCAGCGTCAGCGCTTTGCGACACTGCACTGAGTGACCTCTGCGTCAGCGCTCTGCGCTGCGTCGTTTGTACACTGCGTCTACGCTCTGCGTCAGCGTCATTGTGCACTGCGTCATTGTGCACTGCGTCATTGTGCACTGCGTCTTTGTGCACTGCGACTGCGCTCTGCGCATGCGCACTGCGTCAGCGTCTGCGCTGCGCTCTGCGTCAGCGCTCTGCGACATTGCACCGAATGACCTCTGCGTCGTTGCGATCTGCGTCAGCGCTCTGCGCTGCGT
Organism: Allolobophora icterica; assembly: GCA_963556255.1. NCBI lineage: Eukaryota > Metazoa > Annelida > Clitellata > Crassiclitellata > Lumbricidae > Allolobophora > Allolobophora icterica. The sequence continues at coordinate 73,766,212 of OY744607.1, read as the reverse complement.
CTGCGTCAGCGCTCTGCGCTCTGCGTCAGCGTCAGCGCCTGCGCTCTGCGCTCTGCGTCAGCGCTCTGTGACGCTGCGCTGCGTCAAGGGACACTATATATAGAGGTGCGCAGCTCAACAGTTAGGCAGTTACTCGGAGTCAGACACGGAGAAAGGTTTGACGGTTCGTCAGCGTCGAGTTCAGAGTCAGCGTCGCCAGTGCTCAGTCACTTCGTCGTGGTTGCGTCGTTTGTACCACGGACTCTGCTAGTCTTTCGTCGTTGTTAGGTCGTCGCTGACAGGTAGTTATCAGTTGCTGTCGTTGACAGTCGTCGTCTGCGTCGCCGGAGTCGTGTTCTCCGGTTGAGTATGTTCTTGAACTCTGCCTCGTCGGACTGCGAAACTGATTTAACTGTGAACTCATTTCATTATGTTTGTTGAATTACATCGACGGGTAGTCGATTGAGTGTGATCAGGTAATAAAGTTTGAAACCAGAGGTTAGCCTTCTGCTTGACTAAGGGAAGCCTTACCCCACGGACTAGAGTCAGGATACGAACCCTGGGCTGGGCCATCCTGGTAAGCTGATTCGGCCCAGGTTCGCCACATTATTATTATTATTATTATTATTATTATTATTATTATTATTATTATTATTATTATTATTATTATTATTATTATTATTATTATTATTATTATTATTATTATTATTATTATTATTATTATTATTATTATTATTATTATTATTATTATTATTATTATTGTTATATCTTTTCTTTAATTAAGCGCCGGCTAACCGCACTGCGCTGTACAGTGAACATACATATAGTAGAAACGGCAGCCACGCCGGGAGAATTGTATACAGTAGAAGCACATGATAACAGTTTTACAGGAGTCGAATACAACTGTTTTTAACGGCAGCCACGCAGGGCGCCAATCACGGCCTAAAACGCACTTAACTACCGCCGCCATCTAGCGATTAGAAGGCTGAGTAAACCTGATGGAGGGCTACGGGATTCGATCTTGGTACCTCCTGCACTTCACGCCAGTGTGTTATCCATTGCTCTACGGGCCCCCCCCCCGTACTTAGTACTTAGTACTTATTATTATTACTTTTTCAGATAGTCAGTGGCTCCAAGCTTCACTTCCCATCAGAGCTGGTGGACTGGACATTCGTTTGGCTATACCTCGCTTGCACTTCCCGCCTTTTTGGCGCCTTTTTTATCAATAATAATAGTAATAGTAATAATTATAATAATATTTATATTATTATTATTATTATTATTATTATTATTATTATTATTATTATTATTATTGTTATTTAACAATAATGATTAAATAATCTGAAGCGCCATCTCAGCGTCACTCAGTGAACAATTTATCATGAAAAGGTCGATGAGAAGCAGATGGCGTTCCCGCGTTGGACAGCTATCGACAGTCTCTGGAACAGGCATTATTATTATTATTATTATTATTATTATTATTATTATTATTATTATTATTATTATTATTATTATTATTATTATTATTATTATTATTATTATTATTATTATTATTATTATTATTATTATTATTATTATTATTATTGTCAACCCTATCCTTCCGTTGACAATCCTTCTGATTATTTCCTTGTTCTCTTCACACTTAACGCCTATTTAATGTTCACCTTTTGACATTGAATCTACGTATAAGTAGCTTTATTTTCTTCTGTGTAGCCTAGCCTGAATTAATCACCAACACAGTTAAATATCTTTTCTTTAATGATGAAACAAACACAGACAGAACTCAATTCAATTACAACTCAACTAGTCAGCAACACTACTACCGAGAACACACGAATTCAAACTTCTCCAGTCAGCATAATAATTCGCGCCTCTTGACACACCTGTCTTCTGTGCGCCTAAGCGAAATCTAATAATATACATATAGCGCGCCGCTGCCGATATCGGCCGGTGTCCCGTGACAGAGTCTCCCCCTAAAAGTCTCCCCCCCGGAGACTCTATTTCGAAACAGATTCTCCCCCCGGCGGATCTGTTTCAGAATAAATTCGCCCCCCGGAGACTTTATTCTGAAACAAAGTCTCCGGGGGGAGAGTATATTTCATCCCCCGTTGAAATAAAATCTCCCCCGGGGAGACTTTATTTCATCGCGTGATACACATGAACCATATCTCGAACGCCTCGTCAATTCTTCATTTTATAATTTTTGCCGACGATACCAATGTATTTCTATGTGATAAATCTCTTGAAATTCTATATAATAGGCTAAGGTAAATATTGAATTAGAAAGTCTATCGGAATGGTTTAACCCAATAGTGCCTAAGGTCCCCGAAAATGGGACACTACATCAAAAATTCACATTAAATTAATTATACGTTAGAAGTACATTTAAATGTAATAGTTATCACGTCAAGATTTTGCTCAATCTGGTTGGACTGAAAATGCGCACCAAGAAATAGCTTGTCGGCTGAAAACAGTGCTGTAACCATACCATAGCTAACGTAAACATTGCGGACTTTTCTTATCTAATATTAAATTATTTAATTTGCGTTTATTACAACGTTGCGTTTATTTGTGGTTTCATAAAAGGTTGGTATATGGGTAAAGGTTTACGGTGGTCGCCTATTAACACAGGTTAAATTTGGATGGCGATCGATGGTTAAAATATAACACTATTCTATACAGGACAGGTGAAAAACAAATAAACTGAAACATTGTTTAGCATATGACATGTCAAGTGTTAACCAGCCTAATGTTTTAAAGAATGGTAAGCATAAAATTCTGTTTCAAAATTTGAGCATCAACCCAAACTTTATGAAGGTTCCATCATCATCAACAACAGTTTGGGGTAAAAAGTCAAGTTGACTATTTAAATAGAATAGTAAATAGTAGGCCTACCCATAGAAAACTATTGAAATTGTATTCAAAATAATAAATACCTGTGGACTATATTGCAAATACCACATGACTAAAAACTTGTTAGTGCCAGTTACACATAATCATTGAGAAAGCTTTAAATTTTCTAATGTAGTAACGTTCTGTTAGCATAGTTCTTGTTAACTTTGAGTTAGTCCAACTGTTCAATAGTTTCATTGGATAAGCAATTCCTGTCTTGGTGAGAATTAAATTTTCTAGTTCACATGACGTTTAGTCAGTGTAAGTGGCACTGCATTTAACCAGAACAAATCCAAGACATGACTCCTTGTCACCTTGAAGGACATCTAATGTAGCTGCAACTGGTCCCATAAATGCCACATATTCTTACAGATTATGTGTTACTTATGCTGCAGAAAAGCTGGTAGTAATAGTGCAGTGCACACTGCACACTAAATTGAGCTTAGATTTAGCACTGAGTACATTTCTCACAGAGTCATAATATGTATTCCAAAGGGTTGAACAAGACATGCTACATTTATGTCCAACAATATCAAATACAGCATCAGCTGATTTGGTGCTGCGACTAGTCGTGTTCCACAAAACCGAAGCTTTAACCACTGAGTTAAAGTTAATAACAGTAATTAAGAAATTACAGAAGTTAATTTTTAAATTTATTTCTTGAGACTGTTGATCGACTAATTACTTTTTAATAAATAGTAAATAGGCACATAGTATTTCAATACTATTTGAATAGGACCTTTACTTGACTATTTTAAATAGTGGAGTCAATAGTCATAAACTATTGAAATACTATTGAAATAGTATTTACTATTTAAATAGTACCCAACACTGATCAACAACCACATGATGACTAAAAGAACACTGGGTCACACAATGTTGATGTGACTATACATGAAAATAATAACAAGAACATATGTAAGACCATCGATTGAGTATAGGCCCATATATCTTGGGATTAAACCCAGTGTCAAATTCGTGCATGTAAATGCTCAAAGTTTGGAATGAGATTTACTGTGCAGGAGAGACTGCTAGCACTTTGACTTTATCAAGACTTAATTGGCATCTGACTTTTCTATTCTGACTTGACTTCTGGCTTAATTCTTACTTAATTATGAGTGATGACTTCATTATTCTGACCTTTCTATTCTGACTCGACCTCCGACTTGACTTATTTGTGACTTAATTCTGACTTCATTAATTCTTATTTCTGACTTAATTCTGACTTTGTTAATTCTTATTTCTGACTTAATTCTGACTTCATTAATTTTTATTTCTGACTTAATTCTGACTTCATTAATTCTAATTTCTGACTTAATTCTGACTTCATTAATTCTTATTTCTGACTTAATTCTGACTTCATTCTTATATCTGACTTAATTATGACTTCATTAATTCTGATTTCTGACTTAAATCTGACTTAAAAATTTTTTATTTCTGACTTAATTCTGACTTAATTTATTATAACTTAAATGACTAATACTTGACTTCTGACTTAATTGCTGAATTGACTGAATTCTGACTTAATGCTGAATGACTTATTTGGGGTTCCAAATTTTGGGCCCGTTTGGGCAGGAGTATTAGTGCCCAAAGGGGCACCAAATTTGGATCCCTAAATGGCCCTAAATTGGAATGGTTCGAGCCAACAGAATTGAAGACTGTCCACTTCCTGCAGTTCACCAGTTCACATAGGAGAAACGATGGTCAGTTGACTCTAGGTTGGATACAGAATCATCTGTTATTGTTGTGAGATGGAATGACAAGTGTTGAAACACTGGCATCAAACTGTCATGGCGTTCAGCCACTTGCATCTGCACAACAATTGTCGTGCACTGAGGGCAAACGAGTAAGCATAGAGCATTCATACTTGATCAGTATGTACAACTCGTACATGGGAGGAGTTGACCGTATGGACCAAAACGTGTCATGTTACAGGATCACAATTCGGTCAAGAAAGTGGTGGTGGCCAGTCTTTGCCTATTTTCTTGATGTTGCTATGCAGGATTCTTGGCTCTTGTACCGCATAACACAAGTTGCTAAGCATCACCTGCTTGATCAACTGGATTTGCGATGTGAAGTATGCAATAGTTATTTTCAGCAGTAGAAAGACTGGGTATTGGATGAAGGCTTGGATGACCAAAACAACATGCCATACGAGTACCTTATGAGATCCGAACTGATGATCTGAACCACTACAGCCAGGCCATTGGGACTCAAAGATGGTGTGCACTCTGTGAAATGAAAGTAGGCAAAGAGTGCAAGAAATGCAATGTCGGTTTAGATGTGGAGTGTTTCACTCCATCTCACGAAACTGTTCAGCAATAATTGAAGCAGCTTCATACTACTGTTTTAGATTACTGCAACAGTAATATTAAGTATAAATGAATAATTACCACTGTATATCTGTTACATGATATATGACATTACTTTTGCTGATTGGTAAACACTGGTTTCTTTGGATCAATAAACGATTGATTGATAAAAAAGGTCTTAGCTAATATTTTTTTATAGTTGATGTTAGTGATATGAGACACGAGCTGTACTATTACCTAGCATTGTCTCTATGCAATAGATTTAAAAATTTGAACATTTTTGTGTATAAATGAATTCAGGCATGCCACTTTTACAGATGTGCTATTAAATTAGATCTAAATTGATTCTGAGTATATATATTGTTTGTGTGTTTTTAAAATTAGCTGTATATAACAGGCATAAGTGTAATAACATGTACATATTAACATGTCAAAGTTGACACGTCCACATGTTCCTAGCATCCCCCAAAATGGGACACTTAAAAAACTTGCTCCTAAAACATTAAAAGCTAAACTTCTGTAGAAATTGTGCATGGTATTGTCCAAACTTATCATTTACAATGTTTCTACACTTTCAGAAGATTTTTAAAAAACAGGAACTAATGGGTTAAAGCTAATAAGTTCTCTGTAAATTTATCCAAGACTAATTACATAATATATCGCTCGTGTAAGAAAACTCTTCCAATCCTTGACTTTGGCATGAAAATTGATAACAAAGAAATTATTCAGGTCACTTCTACAAAATTTTAGGTGTATATGTTGACGAGCACTTAACATTTAACGAACGTGTATCTATAATATCTAACAAAGTTGCCAGAAACACAGGCATTAGCTTCCTTGGTTAAATAAATGCTTGAGTAATCTTTATCTCTAGACTGCTCTGACTTCATCAAAGAATCGCAGAAAATCAAGCGCAACTCATATCAGCTCACACCAGTTGAAGGGTGGGTCTAATCCGCATCAAGAATCGCATAGAAGCCAGTGCTAGCTCGTATCAGGAAGCCAGTACAGTTTTAGTTATTCCCATGTATTGTGTCTACCTCCTTGTTTAGCTTATTATCTGGCCCGATACATCTGACGCTGATAATATTCAACGACCGATATCCAACACAACATCAGTGGCAGGTCTAACCCTCAAAGAATCAGCGTGAAGCTATTTAGCGCTAGCTGGTTAAAAAGAATACAATATCAGTTAGTAGATGGGAAGGGCTTACTGATCACAGAATCGTTTACGAAACAAGCGCTAACTAGCACCAATAAAATGTCCACTTCTAGTCAGAGCCATTTTCTTAATTAGCCTATAGATAAGCTATTACAATGTGTGTTATCGCTCCACTGCGTTCTAGTATTAGGCCTACATAAGCCGCCCGACATCCTAAACGTGTTAATATATTATTTCATATTTTTTTCATTTTATATTTATTTCATGTCCAGTTCAACTAACAAACTTAAAAGTCACTTATTTAAGAAAATGTACATATTAAATCATATTTAAAATTATATAGAAAAGCAACCGAAATAGAGGGGGCGATTTTAGAATGGGGGAGACTTTGTTTCGTAGAAGGGGAGATTCTATTTCAATGGGGGAGACTTTGTTCCGATACAGAGTCTCCGGGGGGAGACATTATTTCAGCCCGAGGGAGACTCTGTTTCGGGGGGAGACTTTATTTCGTGACACCGGCCACGCGTGTCACTAAGTACAACTAAACGTGATACATCTATCATATATACATATACACGTGAAACTAAAGTAAGCGCACTAAATATATACGCCAATATCTCGCACTGCAAGACTGTACACAAAACTCAGTTCACAATTATTATTATTATTATTTTTTTATTATTATTATTATTATTATTATTATTATTATTATTATCTTTATTTTTTTGCCCCGAGGTATACAGGATCCCTCAGGGACTTGAATATTAACTAAAATGGAAAACAAAGTGTCCGGAATGGCCCTATTCATCTATTTCCCGGCCATCACAAGTGCTCCCAAAAGCCACTGCCTTGTTATTATTTTTTTATGCCCCAAGGTACATATGATCCCTCGGGGACTTAAATATTAATTAAAAGAAGTATATACATCTGGAACGGTCACTACTCCTCAGGTTCTGACAGGGGAAAAGTGCCGCGGAAAGCAACTGCGTTGAATCGTTGGATTGTCAACGTCGGGCGTTGGAAGAGGTATGATGTTTCAAGTGCATCACCAGAGATGGTGCTCAGGCTCTTTCCAAGCGCCGTGATAAAGGCCAGGCCCCACACTCAACGTAAGAAAGTTTGTTTATGGCTATTCCGCAAGCAAAGGGAAGCGACTCCACATACGGGTTATTCACCGCCCTCTAGGATCTGACCTTGAACCTTTCAACACAGATCTCGAGCAACTGCTGGCATAGTAATCAAACACAAGGAAAATTGTCAGCTTACTTGGTGATTACAATATCGACCTCTTAAGGATTATGGACCATGCCCTAGCAGGTAATTTTTAAAATATTCTGACATCCTGTCACTTCGTCCCTTCCGTACTTAACTATGAAGGCTATAATAAATTTCACGCACATTGGAAAACACGTCTTCTCATTCTTTTCAACCGTCTTAGGACTGGCCAACCACTGGTAATAAATTATATAATAATAATAATAATAATAATAATAATAATAATAATAATAATAATAATAATAATAATAATAATAATAATAATAATAATAATAATAATAATAATAATAATAATAATAATAATAATAATAATAAATAACGATCCTGGATCAAGAGACTGTCCTGTGTTTGTGCATTTTCCAGTGTGTCTGTGCGAGCTCTCAAGTTGATGTCCTCGACTACGGACCTCATTTCTCGTTCTTGGACTTGCACAGGCTTTCTACTAGTACCGTAGTCAGTCTTTCAACAGTGGCTTCCAGCTTAACATAACATAAAATAACATAACAAGGGTTTTAAGTGGTTCAGAAGACGTGTAGTCTGTGTTAGAACCACTGCAAATTTACCTCGAACGCTTTAAGCGATAGCCCAATTTTCCTAGCTTCTTCTTAAAAGCTGTTATAGTGTCCACTGAGACAGTACTATCGTCCAAACCATTCCACAGGTCTACAACTCTTGCACTAAGGAATTTCTGCCCTAATGTTCCCTTCGGCCTCTTAAATAATTTATACCTGTGTCCCCGAGTTGCCTTGTTCGGTGCTAATTCAAAGAACCTCTCCCACTGCAGTGCTTCCTTTCCAGTGATAATCTTATAAGCTTCAATCAGATCTCCTCTGCTCCTCCTTTTCTCCAATGTTGTTAGTCCACACCGTTTCAACCTTTCTTCATAGCTCAGATCCTTGTAGCCCCAAATCATGTTCGTAGCTCTTCTTTGTACTTTCTCCAGTTTCTCCATTTCCTGTTTCAGGTATGGATTCCATACCTGGATGCAGTATTCCAACTGTGGCCTAACCAGTGATTTGTACAACCTTATTATTATATCTTTGTCTCTGGTGACTATTGTCCTTTTTATCATACCTAAAGTTGAATTAGCCTTTTTTGCTGCTTCAGCACATTGCCTTGAAGGTTTTGCACTCTTGTGCATAATCACTCCCAAGTCCCTTTCTTCATCACTCACTTTCAACACCGTGCCCCCATTTCATATGAAAACTCGTTTCTCCTCCCCATATGCATCACTGAGCACTTTTCCAAATTGAAGAGCATTTGTCAGTCTTGTGACCATCTGAACATTCTTCTTAGATCTTCCCGCAGAATCTCTGCTTTTTCTTAGCCTGCTTAGCCATGAACTTAGTCGTAGAATTTGTGAACAGCTGTTCCAGACAGGGTGTAAGACGAGTTGAGAGGCGCGTGACGAGGGCGTCAGCAACCTGGTCGTTTAGAACAACTTCAACCAGGTCATCTACCATTTCTCGCCCATATAACCACATAATGCGTAGTTTATCAAACACAATTGTTCACCACACAATTTGACATAGTCCGGTCATATCCGAAAAACATTAGAAATCATATCAAATCGACCGCTTCTACTCTGCCGCCATTTTATATATCTGAATATTAACCCGATTACATCGTAATCGTAATTTCCAAACTTCTAAAGCGCCACTTGAAGGCCTAGCGCCGGGCACGAGCCTATTCACGAGCGCTGCGTCAAATCAGAGGGGTTTTCAAAGAGTAGTCCAGGGAATCCCGAGTCCGGTTACAATTAGGGCAGATCAAGAGAGGAGGCAGAGCAGCTGTTAACGCGGGTGTCTCTTAGGGCGAGGATTGGAAAGCGGAGGATAAAATAAGTCAGCATAGAAGTACTTGAAAGGTGAGACTTCAGTTTTGAGTGGAAAGCTCGGGGGTGTTAGATAGAGGAACACGAGGAGGAGGATGCATGGAGGACGGGTTGCAATGATGATGGCGGAACAGAGAATCTGCGGAATTCAGAGGGGAGATCGTTCCAGAAGCGTGGTACTATGTTGGAAATGGCTCGTTTAGAGAACTTTAGATGAGTAGTGTCTGGGAATCGAGAGAGAGACTGAGATAGGAGGAGGATCGAGTGGAGCGGGTTGCCTGGATGGTGAAGAGATTACGGATTTACTTGGGCTGGGAATATTGCAGAGAGTTGTAGGTTAGTGTTAGTGACTTTGAAGTGGATTCGTTCTGGGATTTTTAGCCAATGGATCAATCAATCAGTCAGTTTTCGTTTATTCATCATACAGTTATTATGTCTAGAACAATTTAAGCCAGCTATAGAGAATACGGTATGGGGTGCTAGATGATCTTGGCAAACTCTTTAGGATATTGATTTCTTCCCTATATACATAAAAGGTTATCAATTAATATACATTTTTATATAATGCCATAGATTCCCTAGAAATAAAATTACGATCATCTTTAGCTGCTAGCAAGAACTCATGAGGTCGGGGCCTAAGGTCATAACTGTTCAGACGTGGCGCAGGGAATAGGCCACGTAATACGTGGTGCTGATCCACACCAATAGTAAGAGGCGCTCATCCTGTGACTCGGCCAGGGCCTCAACACTCGGGGCGTCGGGTGATAAAAAGCCTCATATGTTTCATACAACCCAAATCTGCTTCAATTTTGCTCCGGTCCTCTGCTTTCGTGTACCCCCACCATGCTGGAGAGGCATACATTAGATGGGCCACAGTTGTTGCCCTTGCAACCTCATGCAAGGCAGTGCTTGGCAGGCCATGGGCCCAGAGCATCCTTAAGGCCTACATCGAGGATGCACAAGATGATAAGGTATCACCTAAATGCATGGTCAATTTCAGGTCTTTGCAAATTGTTACACATAGAACCCGCATTAGGTCGACTCGATTGTATCCACTGATTACCTGGGGGATCAATGGGCACCTCCTCCCTCCTACAGTGATCATCTCTTTTGATTTACCTGCACTTAACTTTAGGTTATTTTCCTTGGCCCAATAGTATCATGTGTTGAAGTTCCTCATCCACTGTGTGTTTAAATGAGACAATCCTATCAGAAAGTAGGAGTCATCTGCAAATTTAACTGTTAGGTTAAAATAATTTTTTGGATGAAGATCCGACGCCCCAACTGCAAACATAGTTGGACCCACGCTCGCATTTATATAGGCTACATGTGAGATTACACCAGAGAATCTTCTGATATGATTGTATCCACTGTTATTATAAAAAGAAAGTTATAGAAAGTTATTTATAAACCAATTGTATACATGATGCCGCATGTCCATTGTTTCCAACTTTGCCATCAGGGTGGAGTGACGAACTGAATCGAAAGCCTTTTAGTGATTTGGAGATGATGTTTGGGCGTTCTAGTGACAATAAGATGGGAGTGATATGATGATTCTTGGGCGTTCTAGTGACAATAGGATGGGAGTGCTATGATGATTTTGGGTGTTCTGGTGACAATAGGATGGGAGTGATATGATGATGTTTGGGCGTTCTAGTGACAATAAGATGGGAGTGATATGATGATTCTTGGGCGTTCTAGTGACAATAAGATGGAGTGATAATTATGATGATTCTTGGGCGTTCTAGTGACAATAGGATGGGAGTGAAATGATGATGTTTGGGCGTTCTAGTGACAATAGGATGGGAGTGATATCATGATGTTTGGGCGTTCAAGTGACAATAGGATAGGAGTGATATAATGATGCTTCAGCGTTCTAGTGACAATAGGATGGGAGTGATATAATGATTCTTGGGCGTTCTAGTGACAATAGTGTAGCGAACGTCGAACACCCGCTACTGGGTTTTCCAGCGATTTCGGTGGCCGCCATTTGCGACTTCTGTTGATCGCCAATGCGTATTATTGGGCCGCCATTTGCGTTTTCTAGCTCCGTCGGCTCGAATACATTGTAAGCGACATCTGCGGGTGTCGGGGTAATTGTCGCGTCGAGCGACCGTCGTCGTCGATAGGCGACGACGCCGATAGTCGGGAAAGGGGAGGGGTAATTGAAATCGATGTCGCTCTCCGTTCCCACGCTAAGGGCGGCTTTCTTCAAAGAAGAGCGGCCGGGCGATATCTCGATCGTCGAGATCTGTCGTGATAAGTTCCCACGGACGGCCGTCTGAAAGTTGGCGCATGCGCAGATTCACGTGGAGCACGTGCGGTTGAAATTGGCGCCCGGAAGTCACGTGGGACCATAAACCGAGGGAAGAGCGCTCAGTCTGCCGGAGAACGTCAAGGTGAAAGGACGTTCGGACTGCAGCCGTTGGGTGACAGAATTCGTTGAAGAAACCGTGCGCTGTAGTAATTAAAAATTTGTGAAGAAACGAAATTCAATAGTTTGAAACCGGGCGCAACAGAAGTTGTGAATCGATCGATATCGGAAATCACGGGAAATCGATCGAACCAAGAAATTCGGCCGTACGTCTCAGGAGATCGGTCGGAACCGGAAGCTCGGCGGATCAGGACATCGAGGTTGTGAGTATAGGGCAATGAGGGGAGAATCACGATAGGTCCCATCCCTTACTCCAAACTTCGACAGTGATTGCTGTAAGGTAGCAATAGTGGCAGATAGCTCTTAATTTCAGTTGTAGATTAGTTATTGTGTTTTCTGAGGCATAACGTGTCTTGTTTGTGAATCGATTCAATATAGAATTGTATAGAAATGTCTTTGGTGCATTCTGATTCGTTGGAAACTGTTAGTGAGCCGGAAGTGGCTTCTAGTGAGTTTAAGATGGCGGCCAGTTCTGGTGAAAGATTTATAGAGCACCAGTCCATTTTGGCTGAAGAGAGCCGGCCCGTAGTTGTACGCCTGGAAGAACCTCTGGAACGCCATCAGGGTTTAGTTAGGCCACGAATAGATGAAACGGAGTTAGGAAACCCTGAAAAGTACGTGTTGGAGGAATCGAACCCGAATCGGCGGATTGCCCGATCCATCGGGGACGCGGACATATGTTCACACTCGGCCATCGCTGACAAATCACTTCCGGAGGAAGTGTCTCTGGTATATCCTGGTGTTTTAAGACGCAGTGTAAGACTGCAAGGTAAGGTGAGGCCTTCGTATAAAGAAATAGGTGGTTCACGCTTGCCAATGTCTATTTGGTTACAGAGTTCGAATCCTGCGGCGTTTTCAGCATGTCGACCTTCCTCACCTGTGCCTCCAACACGTCACGTGGGGCCCCCTGCAGTAGACAAGGTGGGGCACTTTGTCTCTCAGGGGGGACGCGTAACAATAAGATAGGAGTGATATAATGATGCTTCAGCGTTCTAGTGACAATAGGATGGGAGTGATATGATGATGTTTAGGAGTTCTAGTGACAATAGGATTGGAATGATTTGATGAGGTTTGGGCGTTCTAGTGGAAATAGGATGGAGTGATATAACGATGTTTGGGCGTTCTAGTGACAATTGGATGGGAGTGATATGATGATGATTGGGCGTTCTAGTGACAATTGGATGGGAGTGATATGATGATGTTTGGGCGTTCAAGTGACTATAAGATTGGAGTGATATGATGATGTTTGGGCGTTCAAGTGACAATAGGATGGGAGTGATATGATAATGTTTGGGCGCTCAAGTGACAATAGGATGGGAGTGATATCATGATTCTTGGGCGTTATAGTGGAAATAGGATGGGAGTGATATGATGATGTTTGGGCGTTCAAGTGACTATAAGATTGGAGTCATATGATGATGTTTGGGCGTTCAAGTGACAATAGGATGGGAGTGATATCATAATGTTTGGGCGCTCAAGTGACAATAGGATGGGAGTGATATGATGATTCTTGGGCGTTATAGTGACAATAGGATGGGAGTGATTTTTTTATGTTTGGGCGTTATAGTGGCAATAGGATGGGAGTGATATGATGATTCTTAGGCGTTATAGTGGCAATAGGATGAGAGATCAGAAGTTGGGGTTTGGAAGACAGAATCGTGGCCATGTGTTTCGACACAACGTCAAGTTACACGGGGTTGCAAGGGAGGCTTATGCATCAATCTGGAAACGGAATTAGGAATGGACCTGTTGAACCTTGCCTGTCGACATTATGTTTCTTAAATTGTTCTAGATGAGATGTTTTCACTGCATTATTCTGTAAGGTCTCCAAAATTAAAACTATTCAATCATTTCCGTTACTTCTGGAACCTTTTTTTCTAGAGAAAAGCACTGCGTATATATGTAAATTTGAATACAAAGTAATTTGGCGCATGATTAGTGCCTAATTCCTTAGCATTAAATGTAATCTTGGGAGACGTTACAGTGACGATGACGACGATATTATGATGATTAAAATGATGATGATGATGATGATGATGATGATGATGATGATGATGATGATGATGATGATGATGATGATGATGATGATGATGATGATGATGATGATGATGTTGATGATGATAATAATAATAATAATAATAATAATATACGGTTAACAGAGTTCTATCTCGTGTATTATTAACTTTAAAATAGCAAACTTCGGAGCTGCCTTTTTGTGTGGTGCCAGTCTCAGTACTAGTCCAAGAATGTTGAAAGAAAGAGGGCGACGCTAATTATCTTTGCTATGACAAAGAGCCGTATGATACACAGCTGTATAAAGTGTATAATTATGTACCTAACAGACTACACCATCAATGCCTGCAAGCTCAGTGCAGGTATTTTAGTCATTCATATACACAGGGGCCTACATTTGAAGATAAAAAAAATTGTACACTCGTGATGAGTCGTGCATGTAATCAGGCCCGGGTTAACCATTGGAGCACACGGAGCACGTGCTCCAGGGCCTCCGACGACCAAAGGGCCCCCAAATATGAGTCGTTTTTTCTGCGTCTCAAATTGTAAATTGAATTCACTTTTGGTGAAAAAAATGGAATTACTTTTGGTTAAAATGCGGCGACAAGTCACATTACTTTGCACTCAGCCTACAAGTTGATATACTGGATTGCTCTAGCAGTTGCAGACATCTCATTATTTTCATGTATGCTTTCCTTAGAACTCAAATTAGGCTAATTTTACGCATCATCGTCAAGTTCGTCAACGATTGACCTGCTGACTATTTCGGGCTCACTACCATCACTAGTCTGTCCACTCACAGTCACACTATCAGACACAGACTTGTACTACTATTTTGAAAGAACGTCGTCGGCTAACACTCGCTTTACTTTAAAACTACAGCAAAGTTACCGCAGTTAGTTAGTTACGCACAAGTCGGCACAACATGATAATTAAATATCTAGAGTCTTGACATTACTATTACTACATGTAGGCTGAGTACAAAGTAATGTGACTTGTCGCCGCATTTTAACCAAAAAGTTAACCCGGGCCTCCTATCAAACAACGACGATCATATTTTGAAATAATATCTATTCCTTACGAGGCCGCAGAATCAGAAGTGCTGGAAGGCTATGAATCTCAGTTACTCATCAGAACAGGCTGAAGACAAAAGCAGTCGAAGTAAATGAATCAGTTTATTTCAAATTTATTATTAGTGGTATAATTCTAATTATACTATTACTATTTAAGGGAATTGCTTTGCTGTGAAAATAAAACAAGGTAGGCCTACGGACCTTAATTACGGCTTCATTCTGTAAATACAAAGTAGACCTACAATTCAATTTTGTAATTTTCCGATACTTTTCAAAAGAATTGTAATATTGTATTTTCAAAATATATGTCACCTGTGTCAGTCTGTTACGTTTTATTTCTGTAAAATAGGCTACTTTTGCAAATATAAAATTACTTGCATAACAGTGACAGTACTGTCAGTATGAAAACCTAAAATAGCCATAAATAAATTTTAGTGTTTTGCATTTCTTATAGCTTTGCTATTTGTCTGATTCATTCTATTCTGTTCACACAACTTGAGCCTACAGTTTGAACTATTTAGTTGTGAGTCTTATGTGAGTTGAACTTAGGTGCTAATGTGATCACTGTGATGCAATGACAAAATCGCTGTAGCCTGCTGCCTGTATCCATAACCCGTAGACAGTTTGATGATGAAAAAGCCAATGTGACTACTGACTAGTGTAAAATAATTTGACAATCCATTTACTGACTTTTGTACTGAGTTGTTGCTCTGTAGTAATACGAATTTGCGTGAGTGAAATTAATGTGCTTACTATTATTGTTGAATTTGTTGTTGATTGGAGTCGGAGCAGATTTGATCATTACTAAAGGGAAGAGGGAAGAAGGGAGGGAGGGATGGAGGAATGGAGGGAGGGAGGGAGGCAGGGAGGGAGGGAGGGACGGACGGACGGACGGACGGACGGACGGACGGAGGGACGGAGGGAGGGAGGGGGTTTGGAAGGGGGACGGAGGGAGAGGCATAGAGGGGAGGAGAAAGGGAAGGGAGGAAGAGGGAAGGGACGGAGGGGCCCCAATATGACAGAGTGCTCCAGGGCCCCACGGCCCCTTAACACGGGCCTGCATGTAATTGTAATTGTGCATTTATATTGCGCTGTTCAAAGAGCAAAACTCATCAAAGCATCTGTTGCAATCACTGCACTTGTATTTTATTAAAAACCAAAATTTTTATCCAATTCTTGTTCTTCCCTTGCCTGTCTCGCCGATCAAATGTTCTAAACACTACCCGTAGCCGTCCGACTGTCTACCTGCACGAATCTTGTCACGGGACGTTCAGGGCGGTCAAGGTTAACTTGACCATGGTCTGTGCTTGTTACGCAATCAGCCAGCCTTCAGCCGGGGTCATAAGACTTCTGCATTCGCTGACGGACTTCTTGATTTCCTCGATCTGCAACAGACCAATTTCCACGATTTCTCTGAAATAAACAACACAGATAAGGCAATGTAATACAAAGAAAGGCGAGGCTAGTTTAGCAACATGTCCTCCTGTTACTCCGGTTAGCTACAGGCCATGAAGCAGTTTATAGATAATAGACACTAAGACACAGTAGCCGATCGGTTAGAGCGCTCTCTTTAGACACCTTTGAAACGACCTCAACGGATGGTATATATAAGCATGGGGTAAGATGGCCTCCTGTTACTCCGGTTAGCTACAGGCCATGAAGCAGTTTATAGATAATAGACACTAAGACACAGTAGCCGATCGGTTAGAGCGCTCTCTTTAGACACCTTTGAAACGACCTCAACGGATGGTATATATAAGCATGGGGTAAGATGGCCGATCGGTTAGATCGGTCGCCTTGTAGAGCGGAGAGTATGGGTTCGGTCCTCCTCCCTTGAGACGGTTACTGCGTAAGTCCTTCAATCACAATTGCTCAGAGCCATCGATTGATGCTTCGTCATTAGATAAGGGCACTTAACAAATGATTAACAATACTGATACTGCTGCTATTACTACTACTACTACTACTACTACTACTACTACTACTACTACTACTACTACTACTACTACTAATAATAATAATAATAATAATAATAATAATAATAATAATAATAATAATAATAATAATAATAATAATAATAATAATAATAATAATAATAATAATAATAAGAATAATGATAATAATGATAATGATAATAGTAGTAATAGTAATAATAGTAATAGTAATAATACTATTAGGACAACTACTACTAGGAATAATATTTATGTTATCTTTTCTAACCCTTTCCGCTGTTCTTGTGATATCGTTATATAGCCCAGTTGAGGCAAACCAAGACAATCATCCCCTCACGGTTTGTCAAAATATTGTACAGTAAGGTACAATAACTTATTGCATAGGCTACACCCGTCAACCGACGATGAAACACACAGGCATAAAAGCAGACGGACGGACAGATATACATAAAAATGTAGCAGACAGACGGAATAGACAGACAGACAGATTAAGGCAAATTGGCAGGTATATCCTATAAGTTAAGCAAGTGACAACCAGCAAATATTTTCTCCAAGATTTTCTTCAATACTTTCAGCTTGTGAAATAGAAAGCCAAGTGTTAGCCTAAGAATTTCTTCCGTGAAAAGCATACCTTTTGGCTTCGTTTTCAAAGAATCCGTACAACGCCTGACAGGTTATCGGGGTCGTCTAAAAAGTCCAAGAAAACAAATTCTCAGGACAGAAGTATCTTAATCAATACCCAGAATGATCCCTATAGTAATAATAATGTGTCCTGCTCAGTGCCGGATTTGGGCATAAGCTAACAAAGCTACAGCTTAGTAGGGCCTCACAATCCGCAGACGCCCATGACAAATTTTGAATTTTGGGGAATTAAACAAATTTTGTGTGTACTGTATATTATGTGGAACCTTAATAAACGCTTGTTTAGCAAATTCCATCTCGCCTGAGTAAATTTATTCATTTGGAAATAGTTTGAATTTTTCACTTTATATGCCTTGTTTTCAAGTTTTCTTACACCTTCTGGTGTAATTTTTTGACAAGGGGCCTCCTAGCTTTATGTAGCTTACGGACTCACCAAGTCTAAATCCGGCACTGGCCCTGTCTGTTTATGTGTCTGTCTGAGTTACGTGTTCGAGCTTCCTCCCCTGAAACGGTTACTGTGTAGGGACCTTGAGCAAGTCCTTCACTCATAATTGCTCAGCGCCATCGATGGATGCTTCCTCATTAGATAAGGGCAGGGCTGTAGTCGAGGGTATACGCGGGTATACAGCGTATACTTACCTCTAGAGAAATTTGAGAGCGTATACTCGGGGCTGTAGAGGAGGGTATACGCGGGTATACAGCGTATACTTACCTCTGGGAACGAAAATTTTTCAAAAAAGAGAGGTTTTTAAAAGTTTTTAGGGCGAATGACTAAAAAAAAAGTCATCAACTTTTTCAGAGACGAAATCGTAAATAGTCAGAAAATTTGAAGGGAATTTGTGAAATTCAGAAATTTTTCTCAGACGAATTCCTAAAAATAGGTCTTCAAATTTTTTTTACGCCGCTGGTCACCGGTAGCGTATACTCACCTCAAATTTTACCACTACAGCCCTGGATAAGGGTACTTAACAAATGCGTAATAATAAAAAATATAGTATTAGGTAATGTTACATATCACTTATATAGCTCCTTTGGTCCCTAAAAGCTTACCTGAATGTGAAATTGGTCTGCGAACGATGTGAGTGTCCATAGTAGATCCTCACCACCGACTGTGTTCTCTTTGCACCTGTCGTTATCCGAGAAACACATTAAAAACTCATAATTATGCAAAACTAGTTTCACTTCATGAATAAATTAATTGAAACTTTTTGATGTAGATCAAGTCGCAAATAAGTGTATGCATTATTGATGACTAGTAAGAGATGACTGAATATTTATGATGCACATTCATGACTGCTTAATACTTGTTTAAAAAGCTTGATTAAAAATTATGTATATTCACGATGCATCTTCATAACTGTTTAATGCACATGACATCTGCCTGGTAGCAGACGATGCATATTCATGAGGACTGAATATCGCGGCCTGTCCGTACCTTTCGTAGTTTTCGTGAATGGCGCAGATGTACAGACCGAGGAGCTTTAAGGACTGGATCAGAATGGCTCTCTTACTTTGGTCTGTCAATCCACACATCTCATCCCATATCCTTGACCTAGACGAAGGAAAAGCAACGATCAGACATCAGAGAAGGAGAACAAGGACGACGAGAAGAAGAAGTAGGAGGAGGAGGAAGATTAGGACGAATAGGGAGGAGCAGAATGAATACGAGGAAGATAAGGAGAAAGGAGAAAGAGAGAGGGGAAGATGAGAAGGAAGAGATAAGAAGAGGAGTAATGTATTTAGTAACTTCTATTGCGCCCGTGTCTAATGCACGGGGTACCAATCGATGGCAGATCAAAACCAATCCGTAATCAGGTCAATATCCAGAAGATTATACTGTTAGACAGATAGGCAGACTTTGGTGGATAAGCAGTTTGAAAGAGGTATGTTTCAAGTTGAGAACGAATGACACAAGCGACTGAGCAGAGCTCACCATCGACGTCGATGGAGCGCACAGACACAAGGAAAGGGATACTGAGCAGAATGGAGAGATGCAAGGTCAGAAGATGGGAGGAGGACGAGGACGAGGACGAGGAGGAGGAGGAGGAGAAGGAACAGTGAAGGAAGAAGAGTACAAAATGGAAGATGAGAAACAGGAGAGAGGAAGAGAAGGAACAGGAGGTGAAAAGGAATGATACGAGAGAGACAGGAATAGAGGAAGGAGGAGGAACTACAAGTGAAGGAAAAGAAAGAGTAGGTAGAAAAGGAGCAGGAGGAAGAGGAGGGACATGAAAGGAATGAGGGAGAAAAATAAAGGGAACAGGAGGAGTAACAGAGCAGGAAGAGAATGGAGATGAAGGGGAGAGATGAATTTAAATCCCAACCATTATATCACAGTTCAATTTCTATACAATGCAATGCAATACATTGCAATAAGAGTTTACATACCTCAAACTCATCACGTGTTTCAGTGTGGAGTTGAAGCACTCTTGTACATTCTGAAGATCCTCCTCCGAGACAAGCGTATTAGCTTGTGGTGGTAACATGGGCGGCGATGGCCTTTGAGGCAGAAGACGAACACAGTTCCGAAGACTCTGGTTTCAGCTACAGTGTAAGGTAAGGAAAGGTAAAGTCAGAATTAAGGTAAGTTTAAGGTAGGATAAAAATAAGGTAAAGGTAAGACGGAATAGGCCAGGAGTATAGGGATGGTAACTGGTAAGGGATAGTAAGCTAAAATTAGGTAGGCCATGACTCAAGGTTTTAGGTTGCATAAAATAAGGTAAAATATGATATAGGGAAGGGAAGAAGGTGATGTAGAGTAAACCAAAGCACGGTAGGGTATCATTGTAATGAATTTTAAGCGCCACTGTCTAATAATGACCAAGCACCTTGAGCAATTTTGAGTTAAGGACTTGCTCAAAGAATGACTCTGGAACCCGTACTCTCCGCATTACAAGGCGAGCGCTCTAACCAACTGGTTACCGACTAATCAAAGCACTCGATTGGTTAGGGTTAGTGTGAGTTTGTGTGAGGCAAAATAAAGAATGGTTGGGTAGAGTAGGAAAGGTTTGTACAGGGTTAGGTAAAGTAAAATTGGGTAGGGCAGATCAGGCTTTTATGCAGTCACAATTCGAAATGACATTTGCCAGTGAGTCCCACAGAGACCGAAAGACCTGTTGCTGCCTTGTGTTGTATTTACTCTCATGAAAACCATCTGTCGAAACTCTTTAGTTGGCTCCACGTGTGTGCGTGGGACCCCACTGGTGACTCTTCTAGTTTGGTTTCGCCATTTAATCGGAGTTACATAAATGTTTATCGTATCGTATCGTATTTGGAGATTTGTAGAGCGCCGCTCACAGCTGAAGTCACTCAGCTGCGCTCCCAGTGCCAAAGCTCCGAGAGAAGAAAAAGGTTTTAAGTATGGAAAGGGATGTAGGAAGAGATCCAGAAAGTAAGGTTACCCGGAGAGAGGAAGGAAGGGCATTCCACAGGGAGGTCCCTATGTTGACAAAAGATCTAGTTTGAACTAGAGTGGTCCTGAGACTCCTGACACGCGGAACAAAGAGGACATGCCGGTCGTGAGAGCGGAGAGGTCAGTGAGAAGCCGCAGAAAGAGGGGGCAGTTGAGGTCCCTAAGGTATTTGGGAGTAGTACCCAGTTTAGACTTAAGGACAAGAACAAGAACTTTAAATTGAATGCTTAATTACAACTACGATCACAATCAGCAATTCGAAATAGATGAGACTACTCACAAATTCGGCGAGTGACGACCACGGCTTGGCTAACTTGTCTCGAAGAGTCTTAAAAGTTACATAAATACAAAGATTCTCAAATTATACGAATGTAACACGAAGACCAATTGAAGACAAATTAAAACCTAAAGCTTAGTTTAAAAACTTATTAATTATTGTAATCTAATCTAATCTTAATTCTATAGAGCAGTTGTAATCCTTATCCCTCAGACTATTCATTATTGAAACAGGTCTTCTGATTGTCTTCCTCTGGTCATAGATAAACTAAAATGTTGTTGGCGAACGAGCTATTTCGGATGCTGGACCTAGATTTTGGAATACTCTCAGATGTCCGTTCTGCTCAGTCGCTTATGTCATTTCGTTCTCAACTTAAGTCTTAGGCTACCTTTTTCAAATTGCTTCACCACCATAGGCTGGCTTATAAATATCTTAGCGGACTGATCTGAATGTTGACCTGATTACGACCTGGTTTTGGTGTGGGATCAGTCGATGCCAATATGCATTAGACACCGGCACGATAAAAGTTAATAACTAACATTAATTAACTAAATTCTCAGTTCATGTGATAATTCAATTGGTCCGGAGAACCGGAATTGAGGCTATGGTAAGTAAATAAGTTGAAACAGAAGAGTGACATTAACAGAGTAACTGAAATCTGACCTGTCCTGTAAAAGCGTAGAAACCTTTTGTGCTGCCCTTACTGAACATGTTGTGGTCGTTCGTAAGAAGCGCAACCCTTCCATTGGGATCTGAAACATGACAATATTTGCGTTGAATCAAATCAAATCTAATCTGTTATAAAAGAACTGCTTTCAGAATTCAAATCAAGATTTGAATCAGGAACTTTATCTAATCTAATATGTTGCAGCATGATCTAAGCCAACTGGGTCTCTCTGATCTAATCTGGTTTCTTCCAGAATGATCTAAGTGACATTAAAAGAATGGACAAAGCTTGTGGACTGTTATCGCCTTCGTTTTCTTAGCCTCGGCATATGAGAAACACTGACCTGTCCAGTGAAGTTAAAGAAAATTAGGCTGGGTTAACCCTTGAATGGTTGAAAGTGCGTGGAAATACCAGGCGAACATTCGTCTCTCCGGCCTTTATCAGGCGAAATTGATGCCAATGGAAGCTTTCCTCGTTGTAGTTGTAACCGAACATTTATTTATATAGCGCAACTCAAATCTCGACCAGCATCAATGCCAGCACCGGCAAAAAGAATGGTTTTCAAGCGTCTATGGAACTGGGATTGGGCCTTGGCAAAGCGCATACGTGGAACAACCATTAGGTCACGGAGGAGGCTCTCGCAGGCAAGAATGATACTGGGGTGCAGAAATTCACTAGGTAAGTTGGAGCAGACGCAGTTGTGCACGAGGGTGAGGGTTTTGAACTGAATTCTCTGTTGGCAGAAAGCCAGCGCAGGCAGTCACGAATAAAGGCAGAGATGGGGGCAAACTTAGGAATATCACCTATGCCGATCAGCAGCATTAAGAATAGATTGGTTTGTGCATATTGGAGGAGGAAAGGCCAATGTACACACACTGCCAAAGTCCACCCGAGTGCAAATCAAAGCGTAGTGACAGCATGGGCTGAAAGAGACCTGCGGATGGATGATAAAAGCAAGATCGGAATAGAAGGTTAACTTGATCGGTGAAGGAAAGGGTAGGATCGAGGACAATCCATTAGTCACGAACAGAGGAGGAGAACTGAATGGAACAACCAATAAGATAGCCATGCTAATGAAGTGCTAGCGACTTCAGTATCATAGCCTCGTTATATGAAGGTGGGTGGCCAGTTCTGTTCCTCACCCACCGATCTTTCTTTTGACTTCAGTCAGTTTACTCGTATATCATTGACTTCGCTTTGGGGCGTTAGTAGGACAGAAATTAGACATCAGTTATATTTGTTACTGTGGAAATTATGAATATATTTAAAACCTTTTTAACATGCAATAAACTATATGAAAACTGTCGAAAGTGTATTTAAATATCTATGCTCGAGAAGTTCTGTGTAACGTGGGACGCGGTACTAAGCCGATTGGTTAGAGCGTTCGCCTTGTGAGGCGGAGAGTACGGATTCGATCCTCCTCCCTTGAGACGGTTGCTCTTTAAGGAACCTTGAGCAATTCCTTCGCTCACAATTGCTCAGCGCCATCGATTGATGCTCCTTCGTCATTAGATACTGGGTCTTAATAAATACCTTAAAATTAAGTGGAGATTTGAACTCCGCCATCGTGCTTTACACTAGACTGTCATGCACATTTGAAATAAGCAAGTAAGTAAATAAATACATCTCTTCAGAAGCTGATGACAGCAGACGACGATTTGGTCGTCGTTGTTCCGGACGACAATGTCGTTAGCTGTCTGGAGAAGCTGAAAACCCCAAAAAGATCACGAATAAACAAATAATGTAGATTAGGTAAACATAAAAATTAATTAAGCAAATGAAAGAAAGAAAAATCATCCAATCTGTCACTTGAGCTTCTTGGCTTCTGTCTGCCTCTTTCCCGTGAGCGCTTACAGAGGTTCGATCGGGGTTTTGTGTTGTCAGCTCTGGAACTTCTTTTATGGATGTCTCTTGAAGTGGCGCTATACAAATGTGTGATTACAGTTTCTAATCTAATTACTTCTATAGCGCCGTAATCACAACGTCCAAGCCATCAGGCGAAAGTCGCTTCGAGTGAAATCGCTAGAATTCATTAGATAAGCCAGGAGCCAGACTACGGTGGGTTATATGTAAATGGAGCCAGACTACGGTGGGTTATATGTAAATGGAGCCAGACTACGGTGGGTTATATGTAAATGGAGCCAGACTACGGTGGGTTATATGTAAATGGAGCCAGACTACGGTGGGTTATATGTAAATGGAGCCAGACTACGGTGGGTTATATGTAAATGGAGCCAGACTACGGTGGGTTATATGTAAATGGAGCCAGACTACGGTGGGTTATATGTAAATGGAGCCAGACTACGGTGGGTTATATGTAAATGGAGCCAGACTACGGTGGGTTATATGTAAATGGAGCCAGACTACGGTGGGTTATATGTAAATGGAGCCAGACTACGGTGGGTTATATGTAAATGGAGCCAGACTACGGTGGGTTATATGTAAATGGAGCCAGACTACGGTGGGTTATATGTAAATGGAGCCAGACTACGGTGGGTTATATGTAAATGGAGCCAGACTACGGTGGGTTATATGTAAATGGAGCCAGACTACGGTGGGTTATATGTAAATGGAGCCAGACTACGGTGGGTTATATGTAAATGGAGCCAGACTACGGTGGGTTATATGTAAATGGAGCCAGACTACGGTGGGTTATATGTAAATGGAGCCAGACTACGGTGGGTTATATGTAAATGGAGCCAGACTACGGTGGGTTATATGTAAATGGAGCCAGACTACGGTGGGTTATATGTAAATGGAGCCAGACTACGGTGGGTTATATGTAAATGGAGCCAGACTACGGTGGGTTATATGTAAATGGAGCCAGACTACGGTGGGTTATATGTAAATGGAGCCAGACTACGGTGGGTTATATGTAAATGGAGCCAGACTACGGTGGGTTATATGTAAATGGAGCCAGACTACGGTGGGTTATATGTAAATGGAGCCAGACTACGGTGGGTTATATGTAAATGGAGCCAGACTACGGTGGGTTATATGTAAATGGAGCCAGACTACGGTGGGTTATATGTAAATGGAGCCAGACTACGGTGGGTTATATGTAAATGGAGCCAGACTACGGTGGGTTATATGTAAATGGAGCCAGACTACGGTGGGTTATATGTAAATGGAGCCAGACTACGGTGGGTTATATGTAAATGGAGCCAGACTACGGTGGGTTATATGTAAATGGACATAGATGAGTCTGAAGTTTAGACCTGAATAACATCAAAGAATCTACAGAAGGAATTAAATTGGGCAGCGGATTTCAAAGCTTAGACACAGCGACCGAGTAAGCCCGAGACCCGAATACTGCGTATACGGGACACATCGTGAGCCACAGCATTCATTGATGATTGATCGGATGCAATCGCCTATGCTGATGTATTTGAATGACGAATGGGCATAGAAAGGAAATAGGTCGACTGGTTAAACTATTGTAATTTGTGAACTGTTTGACAGATTTTGAAATGGATTCTTAGCTCATGAGCGCCTATTGTAAAGCATTATTATAATAATTGCGCATTTATTAAGCGCCACTATATGATGACCAATATTCATAAAAGTAGGAAATTATATTGTGAACTTACTGCAGGAACGTCATTCTGATCTTGTCGGAACATACAGGGATCGTTAGAGGAGAACCACCTGTAGATCGCATCGTTGGCTCGTTTCGCACTCCTTCGTAGTACAGGCTTCCGAAAAGAACGTTCAAGCACAAACGCGTCGCAATTAGGCAAGATAATGGAAGGGATCGAAAGGTAGGATATGGAATGGCATGGTAAGATAAGGTATGGTAGGGTAAATTATGGGAAGGGAAGGACAGGTAAGAGATTCACATTTCGGTGTGACCCTGCGCGTTACAAATTTAATTAATAATAATAATATAATAATTAATACTAATAATAATAAGAGATGGGAGGGTGTGGTATGGTAAGATAAGGTAAGATAAGGTAAGGTAAACTAAAGTATGTTAAGGTGAAGTATGATTAGGTATGGGAAGGTATGCATGGAAGGGTGAGTTATGGCAAAGCAAGGTAGATAATCGCAATGAAGAACGTTTACAGCATTTCAACTTGTAATTGGTAACTTTTCTCGGTGTCTAATGCACAAGTGTTGCATATATTTGTTGACTGATTCTATGCACGAAGCGGTATATATACATCGACATGGATGTGTCGTTAGTCATTGGCGCTGTGTACAAGCGAATTCCTGCACTTTTAGTGTTGAAATAAACAGATAATCCACAACAGGACATCAATCGGTGGCGCACTAAAACCAGGTCATAATCTGGTCAGTATCAAGAACATTAGTCCGTAAAGACAGAGACAACCTATGGTAGATAACCAATAAGCAATTCCAAAAAAGGTGTCTTAAGTTTTAAAGGTAAGCCATTTTATCACAAACCGTTGTAATGAAAGGCAAAGTCAAGCCAGGTAAGAATGGGTATGGTATGAGTTGACGAGGTAGGGTTATGGAAGGTAAGGTAAGCTGCAGATATGGTAAAATAAGGTACGTTCAGGTCTTGATAATGCACGACGATAACGCAGAAGGTATCTTACACCGGAGTGCTTTGATTTGTACAGGTGGTCCAACTCCTGCAAGACAGTGTAGGGCAGTACCAATAGGCAACGTTCCCTCTAAGCTGCGCGGCTGCGCGGCCGCGCAGCTCATTGGAAAATGCCGCGCAGCAGTTTCAAAATTCCGCGCACAAGTTTTGGTAGCAAATACATGTGAGCTAGGCTAAAGTTTTGTTTTACTTAAGGTAGGCCATTGAATTATTAACCTACTTACTTATCTTTGCGTCTACGGACGGCCAAGATCTGTGTGCGCCCGCAGAGGAGCATTTATACTAGCCACAACCGTTGGTCACAACCACGGATTTCTATTAATAGATCGGTGCTCACACCTCAACATCCAGTGTCTGTCTGTGTCAGTGTCTCTCATTAACTGGGACGTGCTGCGTTGGTTCATAACCAGCAGACCAGCTTGGTGGTGGGCCAGCCTATTGAGAGGGAGGCTGATAGCCCAAGGCTTTCTCCACTGAGTGGAAAGATCTTGCCGATAGCCTATTGAGATTTGAGAGGGATGCTGGTGGCCCAATGTTTCTCCACTGAGTGGAAAGATCTTGCTGATAAGCCTGGTGCTGGTGAGCTGCCTTGCCGCTATGAGTAGGCTATACGGCTGCGCCGGCTGGCTAGGTTCCTACCGATGATGCCTTAATTAGGCCTGCCGCCTGTGTGTGTCCATCAGATAATCCGTGTAGGATTCCACTTTGAAAGTTGCTACCGGTTTGATACAGCATAATATTTCTGTGTGACTAAAATTTGTGACCGATGTCGAAACGTAAAGCGAACCAGACTATATTAGACAGTTTCGTCAAGAAAAAGTGTAATTCTAAGTTTAAAACCGAAGGGCTTAGTGAGCTGGTAGAGAAAGAACTTCCAACGTCACCAGAACACACACGAACGAAACTGGGCGACGTCTTCATTTATCGTGACAGCACTGATGATGTCGTTTGTCAGTTGTGCCAACAAGCTCGTGCTGTCGGCGATTTCAGTACCGGGAAACGATGGGACGATTGGAAAATAGATTACTTGAAGCGCCACGTTATAGCCTACTCAGAAAATTTATTTGGATTCGGTTTCTAAACTACGATGCCAAAAGGTAAAATTTTGATCGATAGCGTATTGCTAGCCATCTCTATGATTGTATCGTGATCTCAGATTCATAATTTCTGAAAAATTCAAGTACGGGTTAATGAAGACATTCGACGACGTAGTCCATTTTACACTCAACGATGAACAATTTATCATTATTGGCTTGTCTACTGGATGTGTCTGCAACATTCCAGGCTTCAAGTGCAGACTGTGAACGCGGTTTTAGTCTAATGAACGCCATCAAGACAAAATCTCGGAACCGTCTGGAACATGATCATTTGGACATGATGATGACTTTGATGAGAATAAAGTCTTATCAAAGTTCTGGATTGGAAGTCAATCTCGACAAAGTTTTTCAAATATGGTCATCGCAGAAGGATAGGCGGCAGAAACTTTAGCGTTCAGCACTTTGTTGATGCTAGATTAAGAACTACACTGTGTCCCAATTGAACTGATACACTTTTTGTTTTGGCAATAAATCTGTTAATTCTAAATATAATTCAATAAAATTCCATACGTTGAAAGATGGATAAATTATCAATATTTTCTGAAAATTTCATTAAATTCTGTCAACAGGTTCCAAAGTTATGAACATTCAAATCTGGACAAACAATATTCGAACTTTCCAACATGTAAAAGATAAAATTATTTTTTTGCAAACTGCATACCTTACTTACTAAGAAGGTATGACGTCATAATGACTTCATTTCCATTTAAGCCGACAATAATAAAAGAAAATGGTTTTCAGTGAAGATGACTTGAGCTTGATTAAAATTTTAAGACAAGAAAAACATTACGGAACAATAAGGTTTTTGAAGAAATTTCATATTCCAGCAGCACAGTGTATCCAGCTCACCGAGCAAGAGAAACTGTGGATCCGCTGTCAAGAGAAAGTCCAGATTTTATTTCACCCACTCTGGTCCTTCAGTAGCCATAATCTCAATCCGCTCAACTACAAGATATGGAGCGTCCTTCAAGAACGTGTTTATCCCAAACCCGCGTATACGCGACATTGAGCATCTGAAACAGCGAGTTGTGCAGGAATGGAATCGTTTTGATCAAGAAATTGTTGATCGTGCAATCAATGAACATTGGCGAGATCGCCGTAGAGCATGTAGGCTACTCGAGCTAATGGCGGGCATTTTTAACATCAACTTTGAAGGACATTTGATTCAAATTAATTTAAAATGTCGATGTCTTGATGTTTTTGTCGAATTCTAAATTTTAATAAAAATAATTTAAAAAATGATTTTTTACATGTTGGAAAGTTCGAATTTTGTTTGTCCAAATTTGAATGTTCATAACTTTTGACCCTGTTGACAGAAATTGATGAAAGTTTTGGAAAATATTAATAATTTATCTCTCTTCCAATATATGAAATTTTATTGAATTATATCTGGAATTGACAGATTTATTGCCAAAACAAAAAGGGTATCAGTTCAATTGGGACACAGTGTTCATGTAGGTCTATAGTTTATTTTATTTTTGCATTCGTCATCGTAGCATAATATTTTCATTGCGATAAAGTATGAAAACTATACGTAATTTGTAAGCCATACATCTCATTAATAAAAAAGACATTATTACAGACGTGTATGTATACTATATAGTCAGTAGTTACAACTTAGAATTACAACCACAAATGTTTCTGAAAATGTGTTGCTCACGCGGAAATGAGGCTGCTCAAACACTCGCCAGTTCCGCGCGCACAGGAAAAAAATTAGAGGGAACGTTGCCAATAGGACGTTTTTCCCAAACTCTGTACAGAAACGAAGAAATCATCTCCATCAAACACGTGTATAAAGCATAGTATGCAAGTCAAGTTCAGGTATGGCATGAGCTAATGTAGGCTCAGCAAGGTAATGTAATTACTAATTATCATCATCATCTACACAATATTATTATTATCCATTTATTAAGCGCCATTATCTAAGGACGAAGCATCAATCGATGGCGCTGGGCAGCTGTGAGTGAAGGACTTGCTCTAGGTCCAACACAGTATCTGGTCTCGGGGAGGAGGTTTAAATTTGTAGGCCTACTTTCCGCACTATAAGGCGAGCTCTCTAGACAATCGGCTACCACGTCCCACAACGTAAGGTAAAGTAAGTTACAGCAGACTAGGTATGGTATTCATTTATCCGTTAATTTATTTAGGCTTTTATCTGTTTATTGTTAAGGAAAAGTAAGTTGGAAGTGGATAGCTTACTCTTGTGCAATTCGTCCTTCAGATGCTGCGGATTGGCTCCGACTAAAGTGTTTGTGTCGAAAATGAGAATTAGTATCTAAACGAACAAAATAAAATTAACACAATAGATATGTAAACATCTAAACACAGACAAATATATATAAAATCAGAATCATAAACTAGAGCGATAGAAACAGACAGGCAGATATCCAAGCACCCAGGCAGGCAGGCACACAAACATGCAGACAGACAATTAGCAAAACTCTTAACATAGACATGTAATCATACTGAAATTCACAGACAAATTGAAAGACGGACAGGCAGACAAACAGAGAGACTATAGTCAGTTGTCTACACATAATTTTACCTGTAACACAGAAAATGACAGGCAGTCAGACTTTTTTATAAAGCGACCGTCGTATGGTCTCGACCCTGCTGCAAATTTCCACTGAGGTATCTCGAATGTCGCATTTGTGAAAACCTCACAGCCAGCCTTTTATCATGCAAGTGCAGCGAAGTCCTATCTTTACGACAATCAAAATTAGTCTCATATTCATATCTGTTGGCTCTATGGAAGTCATTAGACTTGGTTACACACCGTAGCCTGACTCTGCTTTCTCTGACATCCTATCGGATTTCGAGTGGAATTTTGCCACAGATCACGACTTTTCAACACGATTTCACTCGAAGTGACATATCATATCAGATTAGACTAGATTGTTATAGCGCCTTTTACCTCACTTTGCGACGCATGTGTTGAGGTCGAAGGCATCGGTGGATCTGACACGACTTCTTCCTGTAGCCGGAGAAACATTCAGACTCTTTCTTATCAGTCGCAAACTCAAACTGATTGATTGATTGATTGATGATTAACTTACCAATTGATTATTAACTGAGCAAATGATTGGCAAGTAGTCAATAAGGTCACGAGTACGTTTTAGGCGATGAGGGGTCCCGTAGAGTAATGGATAACACACTGGCGTGATGATGATGATGATGACGATGACGATGATGCTGATAAGACCTATAAATACGTCAAATATTGCCAACTATCTGCTACCTTAGATAACGGCGCAGTAGAAGTCATTAAGGTAATCGACTGATTTCTATTCTGTTGATTTCGTGATGTACAAGGCATCAGCCAAAGGTCGTTTCAAGTGAAACTGTAGATAACAATCCCGATCCTTTGGATATTCTGAAGGTACAAAGATCGAACCCGGTAGACCCGTAAGGTTTATTCAGCCTTCCACTCGCTAGGTGGCAGTGGTTCAATGAATAGTAGACCTTGAATGGCGCCGTGTGGCTGCCGCTTCAACAGTTATATTCGACTCCTGTCAAACTGTTATCATGTGCTTCTACTGTATACATGTATGTAAGGCGCCCTGCGAGGCTGCCGTTTCTACTATATGTATGTTCACTGTACAGCGCAGTGCGTTTGCAGGCGCTTAATTAAAGAACATATTATTTTTATTATTAGGTGCACATAAGGGGCCACATTGTCCACAATTAAACGACTTATAAGATTTCCAAATTGCTTATCCACCGAAGACAATCTCCCTTGAAATCTGTCATAGCGGACTGATTCTCTTGATGTTG
>OY744607.1:73702347-73729847 GCA_963556255.1 Allolobophora icterica | reverse complement strand
AGCATTAAGCAACAAGAATTCATGGCAATTATCGTACACAGATCAATGTTTTCGACAGTTGCGTGGGAAGTCTACATGTATTGTGCGCACAGAACCGAAATAAATGGAGTGAAAAATATCTTCTGGATATTAACCTAATTACTGCCTTGGCTTTGGTGTGCCATCGGTTGATGCCTTGTGCATTATACATTGGCGCTATACAAGTTACTATCAAAAAATAATATCTCCTGATAAATATTATAGTCTGGATGTCAACCCTCTCTCTCTCTGACAAACCGAAAGTTAGTTCTCCAAATCAAACCTAATATCTTGAGCAAAGAGCATAAGCTCTAATTTTTTGAGTATGATGCATTTATTAAGCGCCACTATCTAATGGCTAAGCATCAATCGATGTCGCTGAGCAACGTTGAGTGAAGGACTTGCTCAGGTCCATATATATAGACTCCCTATCGTCTCAAAAGCACAACACCCCTAAAAAAGCTGAGCGCAAACACCAGCCTATCCAAGAGCGATGCGTCAAGTCAAATGGGTTGTCCGGCGATCAATGTCCAGTGGAGATCCGAGTCCGGTCGCCAGATAGACAAGAGAGATAAGGAACGGGAGATGCAGTGACACGAAGAGAGAAGAAGTAACACTTTTGCATTCGCTATCAAAGGTCCGTCAACCTCCATTCTCTTTAAATGCATGCGCTGAATAAATTAACCTCTTTACATTTACAAACACATTTTCAGAGTAGTTAGTTCCATAGCAACATGTTAACAACTGTTAGGCCTGAATGGATTAAGGCGCCAGATGTGTAGATTTGAACAACAGCCACATTTGCTACAAAACTAAATGGAAAGACGAACAGAGAATCGGGCTAAAAATGATCTAAACAGCCTTTGCTCGGTTCAGTTTAAAACGCCTTTGGGAGATTGAAAAGGTGATATAAAGAGTCAGATACATACATGTAAAAATTGTGATGGTGATGATGGTGATGATGATGATGATGATGATGATGATGATGATGATGATGATGATGATGATGATGATGATGATGATGATGATGATGATGATGATGATGATGATGACTAAGTTAAATTGGATTAGATTGGCTTTGATTAGATTGGATTAGAAACGTTACAACGTGTATGTAGCATTTGTGTGTTTTTGGGTGATTGGGTAGCTACATGTATGGCGGTCCATACCTTGCCGATCTCGTCTTCTTTGCTGGAATCGGACCAACTTCCGCGGAGGCGGTGACGGGCCGCTTCTTTTTCGCCATGCTACTAATGATTTAGTTTATTCAAAACCACGCATGAATTAATATCCCCTTCTACGCCAAAATCATGAATGAATCGAGATGACGTCACTATGAACAAAGACTTTATATAATTAAATATATGGGCCTGAAGATGGTCGAATGGTAACACGCCGGCACGAAGATCAGAAGGACGCGGGTTCGATACCCGCTAGCCCCATGAGGTTGACTAAGCCTTCCACTCCCTAGGGGTGACTGTAAAATGAGCAATTTGAGAGATAGGCGCCTTGCATGGCTGCTGTGCAGTTAAATTCGACTTATGTTAAACTTATCATCTGTTACTACTACATCGTGTAATCTTACTTCGTACTTGTCCGTTTGAATTAATTAACGAATATTATTATAATTTTTTAAATATTGTTATTTTCCCCCCGAGTTACAATATTATTTACGATCCTTCGATCCTTACGATCCTTCAATCCCTACGATCCTTATTATTATCAGTCTTGTTGTCAAGACCTTAAACCTCAAGACCAAGACCAAGACCAAGACCTTGAACCTCAAGACCAAGACCAAGACCAAGACCTTGAACCTCAAGACCAAGACCAAGACCAAGACTTTGAACATCGAGACCAAGACCAAGACCAAGACCTTGAACCTCAAGACCAAGACCAAGACCCAAAAAAATCGCAATCAGGTCAAGACTTCTAAAAATTGTCAAGTCGGAATATTTGCTATTTTAATGAAAACACGAGTCTTTTATTTTATTCAAGCAAATTAACTTTAAATGCAAACTGCACAGAAATCCGAATTTTTATTCAAAAGTCCTCCATGCAAACTATTATTCCAAATGCCTTTTGTATTTGTGTTTAAAAAAACTGTTTATAAAAACCAATTCTCTCAGAATTTTCTGACCAAGACGTGCCTGGTGGTCCTCATAAAAATTCCGCCATGTGAAAAAATACGTTCTACAGGTGCTGAAGTCGCTGACACACAGAGAGTAGCTTTCAAGCACTGGATGTTAATGTACAGATAGTGAGTCCATTTGAAATCTTCCCATGGTTTATCATACCGTCTGATACAGAATAACTGTTGCTGCTGCCAATGGGTTTTCCTGACCAACATATGACTTGTATCCATCCATAGATATTGGTCGTATGATGCAAGCAGGCTTGATACAGAATTCTTGAGTTCTGTTAAATGACTGTTCATATTGACAGCCGGTCTTGGTCTTGGTCTTGCGAGACCAAGACCAAGACTTTGAACCTCAAGACCAAGACCAAGACCAAGACCTCGAACCTCAAGACCAAGACCAAGACCAAGACCTTGAACCTCAAGACCAAGACCAAGACCAAGACTTTTAAAAACGAACTCGAGTGCACTCGAGACCAAGACCTTGGTCTCGAGGACAACAAGACTGATTATTATTATTATTATTATTATTATTATTATTATTATTATTATTATTATTATTATTATTATTATTATTATTATTACTAGCTGTAACCCGTGAAAAATCACGGTATATAAACCAATTATTATTGCAGTGATAACAATTAAGCTTACTTCTCCGTTATATTATGACGTCATATTATAGGGCCTATAGCCGTCTTCAAGACAACCGTCGCCAAGGCGGCAGTATAGTGACGTCACAATAGTGTTTGTTACGGGACGGACAGACAGACGTACAACGGTTATTATGTAAGTGTATTATTATTATTATTATTATTATTATTATTATTATTATTATTATTACTATTATTATTATTATTATTATTATTATTATTATTATTATTATTATTATTATTATTATTATTATTATTATTACACGAATTTATTTCTTCATACAACCAATACACTCATATACAGACGAATTGTTTACTGTTTCCAGTCACTGTATCTAGGCTATAGGCCGCCATACAGTCCTGGCTGCACCGTCTCCTTATTGTTCAAATCGGAGGTGCCTAGCACAGATAGGGAGTTTCCAGTTTCCAGTTTATTATTATTATTATTATTATTTTTTTTTTTTTTTAATTTTATTTTTTTTTATTTTTATTTGTACATTTGTTTATTATTATTATTATTATTATTATTATTATTATTATTATTATTATTATTATTATTATTATTATTATTATTATTATTATTATTATTAATATTATTATTATTATTATTACTCGGAGCTCCCGTCTTCAGTTCGGCCGCTGGCGCCCTCTGGTGATCACGGACGGTAGCTGGAGGAGCGCCAGTGTGTCATCGCCAGACGAGACTTTATCTAGGGAAGAAGGGTCTGGCCAGAGAAGAAGGTCATTCTGCGGAGAAAGGACATTGAAGAACGTTGACTCAAAATAATACTTTAGCGTTTCAGTTTCTTTAGCAATTTAATTTACGAAAAACGAGAACGACAGTGTTGCTTTATTCTCTTCTTCAAACGAAATTGGAAAAGGCGTTATACAAAGGACCGCAAGTATAGATATACGCATACACTCACACACGTCTATCCATCTGTCCGTCTGTCTGTCTGTCTGTCGGTCATTCCGTTCGTCTGTCCGTCCGTCCTTGCGTCTGTGTTTCCGCCTGTCTGTTCCTCTGTATGTCTGTTTGTCCGCATGTTCGCATGCGTGTGTGTGTGTGTATGTCTGTCTGTCTGTTTGTTTGTCTGTCTGCCTGTCTCTTCCGAGCATTGCGTGTGTTTGGGTAGAGTAAAGATGATGTTGCTTGTTGGACTCTGGTCCTGCGATTTGGTTCATTGTCCCTTAGGCTATATTTGACAAGGTCTCTTCTACAGTAAAACACGATATTTTACAGTAAAACAGCCGTGATCCTTAAGATTAGAAATGCATGGGAACTCTTAAACGAAAGCAGTCTTTGCTCTTTTCAGTTAAAACCATCTGAAGACCTCGTTTCCACATAAAGGCGGTTCAAAAATTAAACACTTATAGTCGGATATCTCGTTTTCCTATTCCTCGATTTTGTCCGAATAATCATGTAAGTACTCCGTCATTTGTACGAATTCCCGTTCTAATGTTTTATTGCTTATTCGAGTATTTGTTCGGCTACTCGATTATTTTGCTGATTAATCGGATATTAATTGTTCCAAGTACTCGTTGGAGACTATTCGTCAACCGTCGGCTCCTGAGTTTTCAGAATCGTCGTTGTAATAGTTTTCTATGAAATGGATTTCGTCTGTCGGAGCGAAGACGACATAGGAAACGAAGCAGAGGGCGCTAGTATCACGGACGCTCACATTGACACGGTCGTTGTCTGAGCTGATGGCAGGGAGAGAGCTGGACATCCCCTTGGAAAAGTACTCTCCCGTGTAAGCGAATGGTTGATCCGTGGAGATCGCGAATGGTCCTGCGTCCAGCTGGACATCATCTTCGGCGACCTGGTAGCTTTGGACCGGCGACGGTGTCGAGATTTCCAGCTTCCTGAACCCGTTTTGGGTGACGGTCAGCTGACCCTGCATCAAACCAAAGACCCCGATCTCCTGGAGCTTGATGCTGTGGTCGCAGTGGAAGGTCATCGACCATCTGGATCGCTGAGGAGTGCCTTGGAACATCGAAGCCAGCTGAGAGACGTGGCGCACGAACCCCGTGTAGACGACATCGCATCGGGTGGCCACGAAGTTCCGACAATTCTGTGGAAATGGAACGAGTTGGGAGGGCACTGAATCCCTGTCCAACATCGACCTGAAGACGAGGTTCTCTTCATCGCTGGTCAGAAGACGTGTGGGAAGAACGATCTTCGTAAACTCAGAGATACTCATCGCTGGAACATGGATGAGGAAGAGCGCCTCTCCTAAAACGTTTCGCTTATTTATCGAAGTCGGACTGAGATTTTGGTCACTCGTTTTTCTTTCTGACCAATGCACGGCCGCGCGGAACACGTCAATCTCGTGAACATTCAAACGGTCCATTCGTAACACGTGACATAGGGTCTCACGTGACGTCTGGTAGAAGGTTTCCGAATGGAAGACTCGCCTGGAGTGGCGACGGATGACGTCCAGACACGCCTTCTTCAGCGACGAATCGTCCTCCTCGAACAGGAAGCTGTTCTCGACGAACGCGCATACGTTCTCCGGACTGAGGATCGACGACAGGAAGTCGATGCACTTCCGGCTGAGTGACGTCACGAGGTATTTCTTTGCGGCGTAGAGAAGCGGAAATACGTTGTCTTCGGAGAGATCGAGGTCTTCGTAGTAAATGTACCTGTGGAGAGGAGAAGAGAAGACAATGGATCAGACAATGTAAATGAAGAACAATACAACAGAAGACAATACATCCATCTATTTGTGTAGCGCCTTTTCAGACTATCACAAGGGCGCCTAACAGGTCAACCGAAGAGATCTAAAGAACAGCGTCTTAAGATGGATAGGAAATGCTTCTTCAGTTGTCCCTGGAGAAATCCATCCCTCCTTTCATCCATCTAACTGTACACATGCGTCCATTCAACCATCAACACACAACACACCCATTCATCCACCCATCCATTCATCCATCCCTTCATCCACCCACCCAGCCATTCACCCATCCATTCATCCATCCCTTCATCCATCCACCCAGCCATTCACCCATCCATTCATCCATCCCTTCATCCACCCACCCAGCCATTCACCCATCCATTCATCCATCCATCCACCCATTCATCCATCCACCTTTCCACCCATTCATCCATCCACCTTTCCACCCATTCATCCATCCACCTTTCCACCCATTCATCCATCCACCTTTCTATCCACCGATCCATCCACCTTTCCATCCACCCACCCATCCATTCTTCCACCCACCCACCCATCCACCCATCCATCCACCTTTCCATTCATCAATCCATCCACCCACCCACCCATCCATCCATCCATTCATCCACCATTCCAGCAATTCACAGTCCCTTATATAGCGCCTTTCCCCCCTCCCCGTTCTGTCTCCTTCTTACCTGAGCAGTTGCCAGAATGTGGCTGGCGAAATGTCGTTGATGCGAATGTCTTTGTCTGCATTCGCTAGAGGGCCAGAGAACATCGCAAAGAAGACGGGGCTTCGACAGATCAACGGATAACGATGAGCGCCGATGTTCACCGACTCACCGCCAGGTGGCAGCAGAACGAAACTGACGTCACAGTCGATCTGATTCTCCAACATGAAGCGATTGCTCTCGAGCACATTCAAGTGGTTCTGCCAATCCTCGCTAGGTGGCGACGACATCGTGGCTCTGAAAGAAAAGTAGGTCAGTAGGTCAGACTCAGTGAGGTCGAATTTATCTGTGTCGGTTCAGGACTGTCTTCCTCGAGTCATTCGTTCGTTCGTTCCCGCATTCATTCAATCATCTACTCTCTCTCTCTCTCTCTCTCTCTCTCTCTCTCTCTCTCTCTCTCTCTCTCTCTCTCTCTCTCTCTCTCTCTCTCTCTCTCTCTCTCTCTCTCTCTCTCTCTCTCTCTCTCTCTCTCTCTCTCTCTCTCTCTCTCTCTCTTTCTCTCACTCTCTCTCTCGCTCTCTGTGTCGCTGTCTCTGTCTGTCTGTCTGTCTGTCTATCTGTCTGTCTGTCTGTCTGTCTGTCTCTCTCTCTCTCTCTCTCTCTCTCTCTCTCTCTCTCTCTCTCTCTCTCTCTCTCTCTCTCGCCGAGTCACTATACGACAGCAATTCGATTGAAATCGGCGACATGAGGATCTTCTCCCTCCCTCCTCCTCCTCCCTCCCTTCTGCCCTCCATTCCTCCCTCCTCCTCCTCCTCCCTCCCTTCTGCCCTCCCTCCCTCCCTCGCTACCTCCGTCCGTCCGTGCCCAAGCTGTCCTTCGGTTGGACCTGGTGGGTGTGGAGCGCAGAGGGAGAAGAACCATCTGCCATGCACAAGTCATCTATCAACGGACAGCGTTGCAATCGATCGGTCACAAGATGGCGTCAGTTGTTATAAGAGATCAATAACGACAGCTCTTCATAGCTGATCGATTATAATGACTCCTTATTAAATAAACAACTTCTCATCGATAGAATATTTCTCGTGTGAATCGCTTGCCATACAATTCACTCACAACAGACGGCGCAGTTATTGCTCTCAGAAGATCTATAATTACGATTACAATATTCTAAAGTGTTAAATGACGACGACGACGACGATCATCATCATCATCATCATCATCATCATCATCATCATCATCATCATCATCATCATCATCAGCAGCAGCAGCAGCAGCAGGATTGTTACTGAGCTACCTTGGCTAGAGAAGGAGTTGACTAAAGCGTTGTGTTGGTTGTTGTCGACGATGAAGGTCGTTGTTGGCTATGGTGATGACAAGCAAAAGCTCCTCGTTGCTCGACCAGAGATTTCTTCTGGCGCTAAAAAAACAATATTATTTGAAAATGTCTCGTTGAAACAATTAACTAATCCTCCTAAACGCTTTCATTTCCTCTTTACCATCCTCCGCTGAGGATCCTCAATCGATCCTCATTAGATCTTCCCTCAATCCTCCTCCTTCCTATCTGCTGTCAGAAATGCCATAGGTTGATTTAGGTCGGTTATGATAGGACTATATGAAGACTAAAGTGCCTAAAAGTATGTGTGACCTCGACAATTGTTCCAATTTATGTCTGTGTCTCTCTGTCAGCGTGCCTGTCTGTGTATGTGTCTGTCTGTGTATGTGTC
The DNA here is from genome assembly GCA_963556255.1 of Allolobophora icterica. NCBI lineage: Eukaryota > Metazoa > Annelida > Clitellata > Crassiclitellata > Lumbricidae > Allolobophora > Allolobophora icterica. The sequence goes on along the minus strand of OY744607.1, from coordinate 73,721,972 downwards.
TGTCTGTCTGTCTGTCTGTCTGTCTATTTCTCTATCGCGCTCTCTCTCTCTCTCTCTCTCTCTCTCTCTCTCTCTCTCTCTCTCTCTCTCTCTCTCTCTCTCTCTCTCTCTCTCTCTCTCTCTCTCTCTCTCTCTCTCTCTCTCTCTCTCTCTCTCTCTCTCTCTAGGTTTTCTTTTCAACTCGAGGCCAACGTCCAGCACCATTGAAACCATTCAAAGAGAAACAACCGGAAGAGAAGGATGAGGGAGGAGGAATGGGAGAAGGAGGAAGAGGAGGAGGAATGTTGTTGCGGATGTTGACCATTGGCCTCTCGTACCACGTGTCACTGTTGACTAACAAGAGTAAACAAGCGCAGAACTTACAAGCATCGGCCCCACTCTCCTCCTCCTCCTCCTCCTCCTCCTCTTCTGCCTCCTCCTCCTCTTCCTCCTGCTTTTCCTCCTCTTCTCTTCCTCTTACTCCTCCTCCTTCTCATCTTCCTTCACCTCTATCTCTATCTCCTCCTCATCCTCCTCTTCTCTTCCCCTTATTCCTCCTCCTCCTCCTCTTCTGCCTCCTTCTCCTCCACTTCCTTCTGCTTTTCCTCCTCTTCTCTTCCTCTTACTCCTCCTCATCTTCCTTCACCTCTATCTCCTCCTCTTCTCTTCCCCTTATTCCTCCTCCACATCCTCTTCCTTCTCATCTTTCTTCACCTCTACCTCCTCCTCCTCCTTTTCCTTTTCCTCGTCTTCCTCCTCCATCTCCTTATCTCGGTTAACGACGGTGACCTTTGACTCTCTTCCAAACCCTTCAGCCTTGACCTCGTCTAGAGTGTCATAAATCTTCACCCGAAATATATACGCAGCCATTTCAAATGGCACTGTTACCCGCCAATGCACGTGACTGTGTACGTATGCTTGCTTGTATGGTTGTATGTACTCAAGTATGTGTGTATGTTTGTTTCCATAAATGTATGGTGTATGTGTGTATATATGTGTGCATTAACGCGTGTATGTACGATAAATTGTGTATCCGCAAGTACATAAGTATGTATGTGTAAATTACAGTGTAATGTATGTCCCTATGTATGTATGTGTGCTTGCATGTTTGTATGTTTGTGTATGTGTGTTTTTATAGGAAATATCCGCAACCATGCATGAGGAGGAGGGGAGAGGAGAAGTGGACTCCTTTTGTCCTATCAGATCCTTTTGTGTACTGCAGTCAAGTGCAGATCGCAAGACGCACTTCTGCGCAGTTGAAGACCTTCTACGCAGTTCTCTCTCCTCTGCCTGACTTCCTCTCTCAGTCGATCCATATCTCTTCTCCCTTCCTCCTCTTCCTCTTCCTCCTCCTCTCTCTGTCTTTCTGTCTCTCTCTGTCTGCATGCCCTACTACCTCTTTCTCTTCAACACAGAAGCCCAGGGTTCTTTGTTAGTCAGGGTCTTCGGAACTCCCTGCGGAACAGAAGGGTGAAGGTCTCCCAGCGCTAATAAACCTCTTAAGGCGCTATATAAATTCTCTGAACGAATGATGTGTAGATCCGAAAGAAGGGAGAAGGAGACGAAGGGATACACTCAGACAGATTACTGATGACAGGTAAAGTGACAGCGCTATGGAAGTTGACAAGTTGTCAGCGATTATTATATGAAACAGAGAGACAGAGACAGATAGAAAAAGACATAGGCAAACAGACAGAGACAAACAGACAGAGACAAACAGACAAAAACAGAGACATTGAGACATAGAGACAGATACGGGAAGTGTCAGAGAATCAAGACAGAAGCAGACATATAAATAAGTATTACTATGAACCAAATCCAGATCTAACCTTGTCCTTTCCTCGATCAATGATCGAAGTCTTTCTTCCAACGGAATCGTTGATCTGGATGGAGATCGAATGATCTAGGCAACACACTCTCACACGTCCCAACCGATCGACCGATGACTCAGCAGTTCAAAGCAGTCTGCCATGGAAACTAACGTCGTCTCCAGATGTCGTCATCATCATTATTATCATCATAGAATAAAAAACATACAAGCTCCCAGCATTCTTATATTTACTACGAACGACGAATTGATTGACAGCTGGATAAGGCGAAGGCCACGCCCCTCTCAGCCACAGGACACGCCCCAAGGGAAACCATCTGCGCACGCTGCTTTGTTCCTTTGTGTTTACGAGTGACGTCATTGTTTGTTCGCCTGTCTGTCTCTGTGTCTTTCTGTATCTGTTTTTCTGTGTGTGTGTGTGTGTGTGTGTGTGTGTGTGGTGTGTGTGTGTCTGTGTGTGTGTCTGTGTGTGTGTCTGTGTGTGTGTCTGTGTGTGTGTGTGTCTGTCGACCGACATACACACGCACACACACACACAGACAATTACCTGTGTGTTTGTTTGTCTGTGTCTGTCTGTGTCGAAATCAATCTTCGGCCCTTAGGCTATCGATCAGATCGATGGCTTAATCGATTTCCAATCAATATCTAAAACAGAAACCACCTTTTAATCGACAGAATCTCTAATTACCTCAATCGCTCGGTCACGTGACAGCTGATCGCATTTCTACCTGTCATTAACAGCCACTAATTAGAGATGTTTACGTTCCGACAGACGTAATTACACACACACACACACACACACACACACACACACACACACACACACACACACACACACACACACACCCATATTATCATATAAACATTTCCAGAAGCCAAGACACGGTTAATGAATAATAATTATTGAACGTCACAAATAAATCTATAAATAGATAAACGCATAGAGATTAAAAAAACGTGTGACGTCATGCTCTGTCTCTGAATCTATAAATAGATAAACGCATAGAGATTAAAAAAACGTGTGACGTCATGCTCTGTCTCTGAAAATAGACAGCCTATAATTATGTAGCGCCTATCTTGGTCTAACCGCCTTAGCGGCCTAAACCATAGACTTTAGACCGAGCTACTTCAACGACGACGGGTCTGATATCAGACACAGCTGACGATTATCGACGCCTTTCAACGCCTTGCTAGACAGTGTGTGTGTGTGTGTGTGTGTGTGTGTTTCTATGTGTAAGTGTGTATGTTTGTATGTGTGTATTTCTATACGTGTGTGTGTTTGTTCGTGTGTTAGGTGTATGGGCTCAATTGGAACATTATGTGATTATCTATGTTAATAAGGTGCGCACGCGTGCGTGCGTGTGATAGGCCTAGACGGATGTGTATTGACAGAGAGAGGGTGGGGGGGGGTCTTCGTCGTATGTGCCTCTTGTACACATACACGGTCTGTTTGTCTGTCTGTTGGTTGGTGTATGCGCTGAACTTCGTTCGTTCGTTGTACGCAGCTGTTGGCAGTTGGATTCAGGCGGTTGTTGGTCGATCTGCAGCGCTCGTGAATAAACTGGTGCCCTGCGTCTGGCCTTCGATTGGCGCTTTAGAAGTTTCGATATAACGATTACGGTCTCTGTTTAGACGGTTGTCTTCGGTTGTCTTGTCCTTGTTCGTTCGACGTGTGAGGCCAGTTGTCTGTGTCCCTCGCTAACCGTTGAAGGACAAGAAGTCCCTCTGATGTGAGAAACGAGGAATCAGGTCAGCGTCGAAGGCCGTGGGTACTGTGGCTGCGGTTGGCGTTGCTAAGAGACGGAAGGAGTGGAGATAGGATAAGTAAGAGGAAGACGAAGAAGAGGAGGAGGAGGTAAAGCAGGAAGAGGAAGCGGTTTATCCTCATCGATTGTTTCATCATCATCATCAGCTGCAGCAGTCAGATGGATGAAGGTCAGTTACTTTGTGGCCAATGTCGTAATCGTAATCTCTAAACTTGTAAAGCGCCACTCGAAGGCCAAGCATAGGACAACGAAGGACGGTTAACTCGGTCTTCCTGCCTCTCTGTCTGTCTGTTTACCTGTCTTTTTGTTTGCCTGCCTGTCTGTCTGTCTCTCTGTCTTTCTGTCCATCTGTCTATCTGGCTGCCTGTGTCTGTATGTCTGTCCTATGTGAGTCTCAATCTGCCTGCCACTATGTCTATGTATCCGCCTCCCTCTTTCGCTGTCTGCTTCTGTCTGTAAGTATCTATCTGTGTATCCGACTGTTTCTCAGCCTGTCTACATCTCTGTCTCTCCCGTTGTTGTCCTGTTAGACAAAGAACCATTCACATCCACTGGCTCCCCTTCCGCGATATTCCAAAAGATTACAATCTTTTGTGTAGCTCCTCTACTGAAGACGAAGAATATTCGGTCGTTGATATAGCGCCTTTAGAGAATATCTTCTAAGATTCTTCTGACATATTGAATTCAAAGGCTCTCACTGTTCAATTCAAAGGCTCTCACTGTTCAATTCAAAGGCTCTCACTGTTCAATTCAAAGGCTCTCACTGTTCAATTCAAAGGCTCTCAATGTTCAATTCAAGGGCTCTCACTGTTCAATTCAAAGGCTCTCACTGTTCAATTCAAAGGCTCTCACTGTTCAATTCAAAGGCTCTCACTGTTCAATTTAAAGGCTCTCACTCTTCAATTCAAAGGCTCACTCTTCAATTCAAAGGCTCTCACTCTTCAATTCAAAGGCTCTCACTCTTCAATTCAAAGGCTCTCACTCTTCAATTCAAAGGCTTTCACTGTTCAATTCGAAGGCTCTCACTGTTCAATTCAAAGGATCCTTTGAAGCAGAACGACGCCACGAATTTTGCGATGCCCTAAGTCAATACACGACCCATATAGACCGACAGAATAGTCGCGACTCGCGAGTACAGGCTGCGCCATAAAAAACGTCCTTGGGGCACAGGCTGTGTCATATAAACGCCGCCTTTCAGAGTCAGAGCGTGTTTGGTCCACGTGACCCAGATACCTGCGTTGACTGGTGAACAATGGAAGAGACCTGAATCTCTCTCTCTCCCCAGTCGCACCTGACTGAGCGCCACCGCTACAGACAGACAGAGCAACATTCTGATGCATAGCTACAGTATACAGCAATCTGCGTTGTCTGGAGTTAGACAGGATTAACAGCGACATGGATTAGATTAAGGCGCACTGTGATTAAGGACGCCTGTGATTTGATTGGCTCCTCATGGACATAAATAAATCGATGATCGACTGAGGGAGTGAAGTGTCTGAGAGAGGAGAACGAATGCCTCTCTCTTTGTCTCCATCTGAAGCTGACGCACAGAGGCAAAGAACCAGTCAGACACAGAGACAGGCAGAGATAGACAGCGAGAGAGACAGAGAGAGACATAGACAGAGAGCAAGAGATAGACAGCGAGAGAAACAGAGAGAGAGAGACAGAGAGACAGAGAGAGACAGAGAGAGAGAGAGACAGGGAGGAACAGACAGCGACAGCAAGAGACAAGCATCGATCGACAGACAGCGAGAAAGACGGCTTCAAAGAGACATCGCGAGAGAGACAGAGACACACGGAGAAACAGAGTGAGACATTGAGAGAGACACACACACACACAAAGAACCATCCATCTGCCGTTGTCTGTCTACCTTCGACTGTATTCTCATCGTATGACTTTTCCTCGTTTTCCAGTTCCACTCAGGTGAGCATCAATCAATTCTCTCACCTGTATCTCTCGCATATTAAACCGCACCTGTCTCAGCATCAGCTGCTGCAGCCTACGTTTGAGTAGCGCTACAACATTTCTGCATAATGCTTTTCATTCGACATCCAACCTCAGCGACATTAGGCTTCAATTTTAATTAGAAATTGTTTAATTCTGACATATATATATAGTAGTGAGAATTCCAATCGATTTGTGTTGATTCTAGATATAAAATCGGAGATGAATCGAGGCGTCTACAGACCGCCATCTGCCCAACGGTTGCACAGACAAAAGGAGTTCGACATGCGTTGCTTAGCAACGGAGAGATACATTCGACGTATCGATGCCAACTTCTCCGATCAAGAGGGTCGCAGTGCCCTGCACGTGATCATCATCCAGGGTCACGAGGAGGACATCGAGCATGCGCTGAGGGCTGGATGTGACGTCAACGCGCAGGACAAATGGGGTAGAAGGCCAATTCACTACGCAGCCGAACGAGGACTTGTCCTCGGCACGAAGAAGCTGATAACGCACGGAGCGGAGCTGAATGTCCTGTGCGAAGAGGGACAGAGCCCTCTGATGACGTCAGCCGACAAAGGTCACGTCGAGGTCATGCGACTGCTGATCAAGGCCGGTGCAAAGGTCAGCATGAAGAACGAGAAAGAAGAAACAGCCTTGCATTTCGCGGCTGCTTCGCGCAGGTCAGACACAATCGATGTCCTCATCAGCGCCAAGGCCGGCCTCAACGAGAGGGACAAGGACGGAAATACGCCGCTGATCATCGCGACGAAGGCCAGAAACCTCGACGCCGTCGATGTCCTCATACGGGCGAAGGCCAACGTGAACGGCGTCGACTCACGCGGTCGCTCTGCCCTTCACCATGCAGCGAAGGCCAACTGGTCGGAATGTGTCCTGCCACTGATTGACGCCAAGGCCAACCTGGATAAGGCCGACCTGGATGGGGACACGCCTTACGTTGTTGCCATCAAATGGAACTGTCCCTCTGTCCTTCAAGTCCTCATCGACGCCGGATGTGACCGCAGTTCCATCGATGGCCTGATGGGGACAGCCGTGGCCTTGGCTGCCGTGCGAGGCCACGTCGATGTCCTCAGCGTCCTTCTCAGCAACGACGAAGACCCGGATGAACGCGGCTACTTCGGTATGACGCCTCTTATGCTGGCAGCCTACGAATCACATACGGACACGGTTGACTGCCTGCTACGCATGGGCGCCGATCCAAATACGCGTGGTAGGATGGGAGGCATGGCGCTACATAAATCCCTGATGAAACTGACGCCATCTAACGACCAGAAGAGACACGAGATCGTCGTTCGATTGGTGAGAGCGGGTGCTGACGTCAACTGCCGCATCAGAACAGCCGGGTACTTCACAGCCTGTACGAATGGTAGGAACTGCCCTCTCTCCTTCGCCATCACCGCTGGCTATGTGTCGCTGGTAAGGATCCTTCTCGTCGCCGGAAGTGAAGTTTCGCACGACGAGTGTCGAGACTGGATGCAGCTGAACAACATCCAGCGCTTCTTCGAGCCCTGTCAGCTCCTCGAACCGATTTCCAGCTGGACGAGCCAACCGAGGTCCCTGAAGCACCTCTGTCGCGCCGTCACCCGAGCCTCAATCAGGTCATCTAGGCTGGAGTCCGCCATCCAGTCGCTTCCGATCGCCAATCCTCTGAAGAGGTACTTGGACTTCGAGGAGTTGGAAGGAGTGGCCGTCGAGAGGGCGGAGGTGACGCAGGGAGCAGATACAGGGATGGTGGATGGTTTCGAGATGACCAGCTGTGGACTGAGGGCCCTCGAAGGAACACTCATCCATCAGACCATCCTATCCAACATGCACGACGCCTAAACTAAACGGAAGTGACGTCATCCATTAAACTTGATCCTCTGTGAAGATTCTTTCTGGTCCTAACCTGAAGACAGAGAGGCAGAGACAGAGACAGACGGACACAGACAAAGGCAGAGGCAGAGACCTACAGAGACAGAGGCAGACGAGAGTGAGGATGACAGGGAGAGAGTGAAAGGGGACAAGGAAAGAGCAAGACAGGCAGAGGGAGAGACAGACAGGGCAGACAGTGAGAGTGAGAGACAGACAGAGAGACAGACAGAGACAGAGACAGAGAGAAAGACAGACAGAGACAGAGAGAGAGACAGAGACAGAGAGAGAAAGAGAATGAGAGAGTAAGAGAGAGTGAGACAAACAGAGGACAGCTAGAAAGGTTGAAGGTGCTTGCTGATGCGAATGGATATTTAGTTAGTACTCGTGATTCGCTAGGTGGCCACAGTCCTTGAATTCTAATCGCAAGATGGCTCTTCAACTGACCAATTTCTTTCTAAAATGATCGACTTAGAATAGAATTGAATGTTCTTTATTAAACCAATTGCGAACCGCATTTTGGTGTACATAAACATATAAGAACATTTTCACATTCTCAGCCCTGCAAAACAGGCAGTGACCAAACATATATAAAAAATGTTACAGCTTAGAGAGTAAAAGAGCAGATAACGGACACAGGCCCGTCGAGAGGGGGGAAAGGGGGACAAATGCACAGGGGCCCTGCGATTTTAAGGGGCCCGGGCCGGGCCCGCAATCAACTTATGAAAAATATTATAATCAGTTATACAAAGTTTATGATTTATGCCTAATTAAATATATTATCTGACGCTTAACTACAATCAGTTTAAACTATAAGCATCTGAATAAAATCATAGTTGTATATAAATATAATATCGTACGGTCGTACTCGCACTTTTGTTCTATTTTTGTTTTATTTTTGTTTTATTTTTGTTTTATTTTTATTTTATTTTTGTTTTATTTTTGTTTTATTTTTGTTTTATTTTTGTTTTATTTTTGTTTTATTTTTGTTTTATTTTTGTTTTATTTTTGTTTTATTTTTGTTTTATTTTTTCGTACGACCGTACGATATTATATTTAGAGGCCCATAACTGCTCTGCCTAGGGGCCCGTGACTCTTCTGCCTATGGGCCCACGACAGCTCTGCCTAGGGCCCGTGAGTCTACTGCCTATGGGCCCACGACTGCTCTGCCTAGGGCCCGTGACTCTTCTGCCTATGGGCCCACGACTGCTCTGCCTAAAGGCCCGTGACTGCTCTGCCTAGGGGCCCGGAATTTCTGTCGGCTCTTACTAGTGAAAACGTATGGAAGTCGAAGAACTTCAGCTTAAAGTGAGACTTCGTAAGAAAACAATTAACAGTTTGCTCCATTTAATCGCTGCAGAATAGTTATAATGATGACAACGACTTAGCCATCCGAGAAAAGTTCTGTAATTGATTTTGAAATCATGAGGAACTGTCTGCCTCAGATTAATAATGAAATGAGACGAAGAATAACAAATACAGATAACGATAGCATTAATAATAATGAATTAATGACAACAGTAAAAACGATGATGTCATCATAAAAACAGCCGCCAGAATCAATCCGTGGATGATTAAAGACGGTGTGACGGTTGCATTCGCCAGATGGCGGCATCTGATTTCAATTTCAATCGACAGATGGAGGTTTCTCTGAATAGGCAGAATGGTTGAGAACCGCACGAGATGTATAATCGCTGTTAATTCTATTCGCCAAATTTATAGAAATTATTTAATTTAAAGTGCTTATTTCAGCAACAGTTCCATCTCCATTGCAAGATATATCCACCCGTCCAAATGTTAAGACCTCAGAAACAATTACGCGTAGTAGTTTCAGTTTAACGACGCTGTGTCATAACAATGATGATTAGCGTCGCCCTCCTCCTTTATCCAGGCTTGGGACTGGCACTATCAGAGTACGAACAGTGGCGGAGTTCCCTACGCGTTACTTTCCTTATCATTTATATGGATGGTTGATTTTGGAAAAGAGGTGTCTAATATGACATGGATTAATTATACTCATGACCATAGGCGCCGACTTTTGATTTTGTCTCTGGGTGCCTCCATTTCCATACCCCCTAGGTGATTTTTAGCGGATTTTCGGATAAAGAAAAGTGTTTTCTTGTCAAGGGTTCCAGTGTTATTATTTATTTATTTTAAATAATAAATAAGTAAATAATTTAGTTATGTACGGAATGTGACTGTGAGATCATGCAATGTTGGGTGTTGTAGTTGTACTTCTCACGTTGTGAGATTACTGCTTAGGTGCAAAGAAATTGAATTTTGGTCTGAATTCTTCTGGGTGCCAGGCACCCACTGAACTTTCTCTCTGGGTGCATTGGCACCCAAGGCCCCAAGAAGTCGGCGCCTATGCTCATGACATCACAATTTCGTCAAGTTTGTAGTAATCACAGTTAAAATAATAACAAACAATACAATTAAAGAACACTTTGTCTGTGAAAGAACATGATTTACGGAAGACCACAAGTGTCTGCGTCGTTGCACATTTAATACGAAATTTAAGAAATGAACCAATTAAAATCTGTCTCATATGAACGGTATGCGATATGACGTATGTCCGTTCATCTGGGTGCATATCTGTGTGTTTGTGTGTGTGTGTGTGTGTGTCTGTCTGTCTGTCTGTCTGTCTGTCTGTCTGTCTGTCTGTCTGTCTGTCTGTCTGTCTGTCTGTCTGTCTGTCTGTCTGTCTGTCTGTCTGTCTGTCTGTCTGTCAGTCTGCTGCTTCGTCCATTGCGGTGCAATCGTAAACCATCTTCACGGATCAGTTGCATTGCAACCGTAGCGCCCTCCACTGGAAACCATGACACGCATGACTGAGCATTTCCTTAAAAGACGCTGCTGTCTGGTTCAGTGGACCGTGTCATCAATCTCTCCCGATTAAAATGACCCGATGGAGTTTAGAGACCCTTCGCTCAGTCTTTCCATCAATTCATCCCCCTCTTTCTACATCTTAAATGCGTCGCTCAGAAATAGCGCTATAAAAACGCTACATCCGTTTGGAGACCCTTCGATCAAAATGCGCCTCTGTTACCATGGATACGCCAAACGGACGATGATATGGCGCCATGACCAACCCCTCCCGCTCCCCTCCCCTTCCCCTCGTGACCCCACTGACCTCGTGTGTGCGCATTCTCCAGAAACCGATAGAACTATGGCTTCCAAAATCTCCTCCGATCTCTTCTCGATTCCATAAATCTCTTTTTATCCCCTGGGAGCAGATCGTTCGATTATTATAGGTGCTACCAGAGAAATAGTGAAATACAATACAATATGATATACAATGCAATACGTAACAGTAGGATTCACGTACTTAGTTGAACAGAGTGGGAGAAAGAGAGAGGAAGACACAGACAGAGAGATAGACAGAGAGACCTACAGAAGGACGGAAAGAGAGAGACAGACAGACAGACAGACAGACAGACAGACGGATAGACAGACACAGTTCCTATATAATTTGAATTCCCAATTAACTAAGTCCATCGGGAAAATCGTTTGCATCGTAATCGTAGACATTAATAGAATCAATTGTGACGTCACGGCTATTAATATTAATCATCCGCAATTGTGACGTCACCGTGACGAACGCCTTTGAACGGGAGTCGCGTGCGGCCGCTTTGATTGACAAGTCAATCGTAACATGAAGTAAGGAACGATTGACGCTGGAGGCGGAGCCAATAGTCGCCGTCCGATGAATAATGCATGAGCCGGCCGTCGTAATTGGCCGTGCATGAATAATACATGAGATGGTAATGAGGCCGGCGTAGCGTGGTCCGTGCGTTGGGCTAACGGGTCATTGTGTCGATGGCTTCGGATGGATTCAGAGCGAACGTTGGTGTTTGGTGGAAAGATGGAGCGAAGTTACCGAGCGATTAAGGCTCCGTATTTGATTTGGATTTGCTGCTGGATTATCTGCGCCGTCTTTCCACGTATCCGGTCCTTTCAAGGTAAGATAACTTCTTCTCCAGTTTTCCTTCTGTCAACTCTCTCCACTCTATTTCATTGAGGGTTTTGTGTTTTGGAGGTCAGGTGACCCAGATGACCCTTTCACGCTTCACTGAATCCGTTACGATTCAGACACTGTTGAGGCTTATGATGCGCCAGTTTAGGGGAACATACAATGAAATGCAATACAATGCAATACAAAACAGTTATGAAAATAGGTTTATCAGAGAAATTGACGAATCATTTTGTGTTAATTGTCAGTTCATTTTGTTATGCATGACGCAATTAGGTGGTTGTGTTGAGGGCTTGGAATAGGAGGGAGGGTGATAAGGAGCACCTGTTGGGACGAAGGTCATTGAGGCGGACGAGGTCAAAGGTTGTGGCCGTCTCTCTCACGACAGCCCAGGGTCGATAGTTGCTATAGGAACGTACTTAGCGCTCAGGGTAAACTTAGTCAGAAAGTCCCGTACCTGGGATGTATGAATAACAGATCCGCTATCGAAAAGAGGATGATTGCCAGTCCCAAGCCTGGATAAGGAGGAGGGCGACTTCAACGGCCCTCCATAGGCCGCCATATTATTATTATTTAAAAAAAATGATGATGATGATGATGATGATGATGATGATGATGATGATGATGATGATGATGATGATGATGATGATGATGATGATGATGATGATGATGATGATGATGATGATGATGATGATGATGATGATGATGATGATGATATTTGCATCTTAGACTCAACAGATGAGAAGGAGGTGTTGTAGAGATGCATAGAATTGTATATGAGTCAGTTGTGTTTGCCAATTCCTCTTCACTCTGAGGCAGTTTCAAACAAGAGATGCCACACCCTGGCCTCCAAATCTCCCGATTCTCGTTCTTCCATGCCTCCGGATGGATGGATGGTGGGACGGACTGTACCGGGAAAACCTCAGAGATATCGAGCTATGGAATCCGTTGGAGTTGGCTTCTTGGCTAATCTTCCAGGCCGTTCCATACTTCGTCTGTTTTCCATCTATCCCTCCATCCACCCCTCCATCCATCCTTCCGTATACATCCATCTATCCATACATGTGCTCCATGTCAGTCATCTTCGACTTCTAATCTCAACTCCTGCTTCAGACCAGAAACTTATAAAACCGTTTTATCTCCTCCACGCGCCACTTCGAAGGCCTCTCCCCATCACCACCACCCCTCCAAATTCCCCCTAATCCCCTCCCCAAGTCTCCCCTTCATGCCGCTCAAAACCATCGGAAGATAACACTGGGAATGTCCGCAAGGATCATTTCTTTCAATGATAATCGCCTCCTCTTCTCCTCATCTTTCATTGCCTCCTATCTCTCTGTGTGTCTGTCTGTGTGTCTGTGTGTCTGTGTGTCTGTCTGTCTGTGTGTCTGTCTGTCTGCCTATCTTGTCCGGCTGTTTCCTTTCGTCCTCGCCACTGATAAGCCCATTAGCAGGACGTATGTATCCTCCGTTGCACTGTCTGTGGCCAGTTGCCATAGAAACGGAGGATCCTTTCTTTCTCTTTCGTCGCTCGGAATCGAATCCCAATCGCTCGACGGATTTCCTTTTCTCTACCATTTGGTCCACTTCTCATCCATTCGGTCACTTCCGGTTCTTTCCAAGACGAGGAAAGGAAGGAGGGAGAGGGGGACAGAGAGAGGAAGGAGGAGCATGAGTTGAGAGAGGAAGAGTCATCTGGGTTGATGATGCTGCTGCTGAGAGCCTCGTTCTCAGTGGCTATTGTTCTGTCCTGTAATGAAATCAAGATAAGGGATGCGATGAACGTAGATTCTCAGCTGAGGGACCAAGGCAAGCAGATAGACAGACAGACGGACAGACGGACAGACAGTCAAGCCGACCTGGAAGGAGGCGGAGTAGGAAGGGAGGCAAAGAGACTCGTCATCCTTCTACCCGTTTTTGTTTTCCTTGTTTTCTTCCTCCTCTTCCTTTTCCTCTTCCGTCTCTTCCTGTTCCTTCTCCTCTTCGTTTCCCTCGGGGCGTCAGTCTGATGACAGTCTGTGTGCGTGACAACCAAGAATCGAACTATCAACGTTCGGTCGATCGTCCGACTAAAAAGCAGACGACGGCCAAAAGAGGAGACGAACAAACTGATGAATGTGGAAGAGTGGAATAGTGGAGGGTGGAATGGTGGGAGAGTGTAATAGTGGGAGATTGGAATGGTGAGAGGGTGGAAAGGGTGGAGCGGTGTAAGAGTGGGAGAGTGGAAGAGTGGAACGGGTGGAAGAGTAAAAGGGTTAAATAACGAACTAGTGAAAGAGTGGAACGCTGGAAGAATGGAACGATGGAAGAATAGATCACTTGTACAGTGGAGAATGGAAAGGGTTGAAGAGTGGAAGAGGATGGTATAGGGTGAAAGAGGAGGTGGGTTGGAGTTGTGACGGGTGGAGATTGTTTATCATCCAATCAAAGACCCCATTCCCCTCCTTTACCCCATCTCATCTTCTGAGCCCAAAATTCCCAAGAACCCTCTATCTCTCTCGACTCTTGAGGGTTTGCTTCACCCTTTGATCGTCCTCGCCTCACCCCCTGGGGTTTGTCTGTGTGGGAAGAAGGGTCTCTTTCTGCTTAGGGCAGACAGATGATTGGGGGAGGGTGATTGCAATCATTCCATCTTGAGATAAGATTCGTCGAGAGACGAAGTTGCTTCTGTTGTCTGACCGCGAGATGGCGCTTCTCTTGGTCCTCTTGATGTCAGCGCGCTATATAAATCTCCATTGACTTTCAATCTGGAATGACTCGCCCTTTTCTCTAAACATTTATGCGGCGCCTTTTACTGATCTTTTGATCTGTTGGCCCTCTGCCGACGGCGTCTACGAAGACCCTTTGATCAACGGGTGAAGGGGTTTTCTCTCTCTCGCTGGGACTCGATTGGGAGTGTCTCCGAGTTCGGATCTTGATAGGGCGCCAGATAAATGGTGGAAATGAACCTGCGTGGATGGGGCGAGGGGTGGTTGATTTACGTTTCCAGGGGAATCACTTTTCCCCGGGAAACGGAAGAGGAATTGGTCGGGAGATACAGCCGATAGTTTCGTTTTAATTGCGATGAAAGTTGAACCAACAATGACGATTAGTTCGGACTTTGGTCGACAGATGACGTTCTTGCTTTGCTTCCGGTTTGGGAAATGTGGAAGGTGGGGGGGGTGAGTGGGTTGTGGACTCCTATGGGGGTTCATGGGTGGAGCGATGAAAGGGTGGACGAGTTGGGGTGAGGTGGTTGGTGGATGAGTGAGATGGTGGAGTGGTGGAAAGGGCTCTGTCCACGTGGGAATTGATTCGTATGCGCTCCATGTCTCCAGGGGAGGTATGGAAGGAGCGGAGAGAGGAAGTGAGGGAAAGACGGTGGATCGGAGGATCGGCTGATGGTTGAATTGTTGTTCTCTGACGAAGTGGATGGGTGGATGAGTGGAGTGGATGGGTGGATGAGTGGAGTGGATGGGTGGATGAGTGGAGTGGATGGGTGGATGAGTGGAGTGGAGTGGATGGGTGGATGAGTGGAGTGGATGGGTGGATGAGTGGAGGGGATGGGTGGATGAGTGGAGTGGATGGGTGGATGAGTGGAGTGGATGGGTGGATGAGTGGAGTGGATGGGTGGATGAGTGGAGTGGATGGGTGGATGAGTGGAGTGGATGGGTGGATGAGTGGAGTGGATGGGTGGATGAGTGGAGTGGAGTGGATGGGTGGATGAGTGGAGTGGATGGGTGGATGAGTGGAGTGGATGGGTGGATGAGTGGAGTGGATGGGTGGATGAGTGGAGTGGATGGGTGGATGGGTGGATGAGTGGAGTGGATGGGTGGATGAGTGGAGTGGATGGGTGGATGAGTGGAGTGGATGGGTGGATGAGTGGAGTGGATGGGTGGATGAGTGGAGTGGATGGGTGGATGAGTGGAGTGGAGTGGATGGGTGGATGAGTGGAGTGGATGGGTGGATGAGTGGAGTGGATGGGTGGATGAGTGGAGTGGATGGGTGGAATAGTGGAGTGGATGGGTGGATGAGTGGAGTGGATGGGTGGATGAGTGGAGGGGATGGGTGGATGAGTGGAGTGGATGGGTGGATGAGTGGAGGGGATGGGTGGATGAGTGGAGTGGATGGGTGGATGAGTGGAGTGGATGGGTGGATGAGTGGAGTGGATGGGTGGATGAGTGGAGTGGATGAGTGGATGAGTGGAGTGGATGGGTGGATGAGTGGAGTGGATGGGTGGATGAGTGGAGTGGATGGGTGGATGAGTGGAGTGGATGGGTGGATGAGTGGAGTGGATGGGTGGATGAGTGGAGTGGATGGGTGGATGAGTGGAGTGGATGGGTGGATGAGTGGAGTGGATGGGTGGATGAGTGGAGTGGATGGGTGGATGAGTGGAGTGGATGGGTGGATGAGTGGAGTGGATGGGTGGATGAGTGGAGGGGATGGGTGGATGAGTGGAGTGGATGGGTGGATGAGTGGAGTGGATGGGTGGATGAGTGGAGTGGATGGGTGGATGAGTGGAGGGGATGGGTGGATGAGTGGAGTGGATGGGTGGATGAGTGGAGTGGATGGGTGGATGAGTGGAGTGGATGGGTGGATGAGTGGAGTGGATGGGTGGATGAGTGGAGTGGATGGGTGGATGAGTGGAGTGGATGGGTGGATGAGTGGAGTGGATGGGTGGATGAGTGGAGTGAATGGGTGAATGAGTGGAGTGGATGGGTGAATGAGTGGAAGGATAGAGGAAGGAATGTCTCTCTACGGTTGAGTACGATATATACATGTGCTGTGTATGGTGAGTGCGCTATATGAAGGGAGGGAGCGAGGGAGCGAGGGAGGGAGCGTCGAGTGAAATCAACCGCAGTTCTCTCTCTCTCTCCCTCTCTCTCTCTCTCTCTCTCTCTCTCTCTCTCTCTCTCCCTCTCTCTCTCTCTCTCTCTCTCTCTCTCTCTCTCTCTCTCTCTCTCTCGTCGGTTGTTATCTCGACTGGAATTTGACACTGAAATCATCTTTTCTCGTCTCTCGGAGGAAATCGGAAACAGCCAAGACGTCAGCAGCAGCAGCAGCCACAGGAGGAGGAGGAGGTAACGACTACCAGCTGAGAGGATGGACAGCTCCTCACGTCCTCTTCCTAGACATATCAGATCGCTCTATGTCTGTCTGTCTGTCTGTCTGTCTGTCTGTCTGTGTGTGTGTCTCTCTGTCTCTCTCTCACTATATCCATCTGTCTCTGTCTTTCTGTGTCTGTCCCTCCATTTCCCTGTCTCTCTTTCTCTCTATGTCCTTCCGTCTCACTGTCTCTCTCTCTCTCTCTCTCTCTCTCTCTCTCTCTCTCTCTCTCTCTCTCTCTCTCTCTCTCTCTCTCTCTCTCTCTCTCTCTCTCTCTCTCTCTCTCTCTCTCTCTATGCCCAATTTCTCCATTAAAAAGCAACAACCACTGAAGCAACGCACTGTGGTCATCCTCCTCTGTTGTTGTTTCTGCTGTTGTCTCAACGGGAGAGAAAAGCAACAGCCGAGACCGTTGCACCTGATGACATCACAGAAAGAACAACGAACCCTCCCTCCGTCCCTCATTCTCTCCATCCCTTCCTCCGTCCATCCCTCCGTCCCCCCCATCTCTCCCTCCGTCAGTTCCTCATGTACCCAGCCTTGCCTAGTTGCCTGGCTGACGATGGATGAAGTGTGAACAATGAATCGGTTCCTGATTCCTCATCCTCATCCATTCGTCATACGTCATCGCATCTCTCTGCGCTTCGGTCCAGTTATCGCTTCCTCCGTCAGTCTCTCCTTTGTTACAGAACGTGAACTGCTTTCCCTCGTCCCTCCCCTTCCTCGAACTCTCCCCTCACCTAGAGGCTGATGCGGGGAATGTGTTTCCCTCTAAACATCCTCATCCTTTATCATGCTGTGTTGTTTTCACCAACCAACCAAACTCACCCATTCCATCAGCCACTGCATTTCACACTAGCGGTGCCAGTCCCAAATCTCGATGAAAGAGGAGGGCGACGCTAATCATCCACCTTATGATACATAAGAATCTTTAAACAGAAACTACTCATCTCACCCATTTCCAGCCAAACTCGTTCAATTCTTGTCACCTAAAGCCATCTACACCCATTCAAACTCATTTCAGTTCACCCACTTAAACTCACCCAAAGGCACTCCAATTAACCCACTTAGAAGAAGAAGAAAAGCAGTCCCTTATGCTCGCCCTGAGAGGCTGAGACAGCCATTGGTGTGAAGTGTCAGCGACTTCATTTTCTTGGCCTCCGAGGCATTATAACGACGGGTGGCCAGTCCTCTCCTTCGCCGTCTCATCTTCCCTCCGACAGTGCTGTAATAAGTACACTGACCGTAGTCAGTGTACTTATTACAGCTAGGGGGCGCAGGTGGAGCAGAAATCTAGAACCAACTTCTGCCTTGGCGAGGATTTCAACCCCCGACCACTTCATTGACAGTTCAGCACGATAACCACTACACTATGGAGCACCCTCACTTAACTCACTTAACTCACTTAACTCACTTTATCCACTTTAACTCATCCAAATTCAATCCAGTTCACCCATATAAACTCACCCAAATAATTCTCTCCAGTTCACCAGCTTAAATTCACCCAAATTCACTCCAATTCACCCACCTAAACCCATCCAAATTCACCCTAATTTACCCAGATCAACACAAACGTAACGATAACCCGTCGATCCTCCCACTCACTCAGATACACACCCATGGCGTCTGAATGGAGGATGGATGGAAATGGTTGCTCCATCCGTCGATTACAATCGTCGCTCAATCGATCGTAAGAATTTAAGAAGGAGTTTTATTCAGAGGATCAAGTCGTCTCAAGGGATCTCTTCAGACCGCGGTCAGTCTGTGGTCAGTCTGTGGTCAGTCTGTGGTCAGTCTGTGGTCAGTCTGTGGTCAGTCTGTGGTCACTCTGTGGTCACTCTGTGGTCAGCTATGGACGCGATCGATGATAATCCATCCTTTAATCGGCTCCTGGAATCTTTCTCTAGGCAGAAAATACGGATGGACATGGAAAGATTTGTGTCCCGCTGGACAATAACTGACCTCAGTGCAGTCCATCCTTTTGTTTACGCTGTAGACAAAATATTATGTTGCTACTTTGTTCACTAAGGACAAATGTTGACCGAAGCCTTTGATAAAAGATCATCCATTAATTGACCTCTGTTGTCCGCAGCCATTTGCCGTCTCTGCATGAAGCAGCACTGTCCTTCTCTTAGCACTTGTCCCAAGGAAACTATGTCCTGCGCATCACATCGGAACCCAATGGGATTAGAGGGACAAGATTTTTTTTTTTTTTAGTTTTTTAACATTTTAGACCATTTCACAACCAGTACGCATACTAAAATAACAGAAAAAATAACAGAAAAGGTCAGAGAAAAGAGTCTCAGATTAGATTTTTCATCTTTTGTTTTATGGTAGAAATGTAAAGAGAAAATGAGTTTTTGTTGTTAAACCTTTTCGTATGAAAACAAATTGTAATAAATCAGTTTCGCAGTTATTTTGCTGTCTAAGCAGATGAAAACTAAACTTCGACGTTCACTGAACTGTTGAATTCGCAGTTAAAATATATTCACAGTCGGATATATAAAGTTATTTTCAGTCTTGTTGTCAAGACCTTAAGCCTCAAGACCAAGACCAAGACCAAGACCTTGAACCTCAAGACCAAGACCAAGACCAAGACCTTGAACCTCAAGACCAAGACCAAGACCAAGACCTCGAACCTCAAGACCAAGACCAAGACCTCAAGACCAAGACCAAGACCAAGACTTTGAAACTCAAGACCAAAACCGAGAATAATACCCAAAAAATCACAACCATATACAGACTTCTATTCCCTACTAAAAAATTGTGAAGTCGGACTACTCGTTATTTTAATTAAAACATGAATCTCTTATTTTATTCAAAACAACTCAAAATGCAGGCTGTAGAGAATTCCGAATTAATATTTACAAAAGTCCATTCATGCGAAATGTTATTCCAAATGCTTGTTGCATTTTATAAAAACCAATTCGCTCAGAATTTTATGACCAAGATGTGACCTGCGGGCCTCATAAAAATTCTGCCATGTGAAAAATACGTTCTACAGTGCTGAATTCACTGGCACACAGAGCAGCTTTTCAAGTACCGGATGTAAGTGTACAAATTGTGAGTCTGTTTTGAAATCATTCCATGGTAAATAAGCGGAAGTCAAAATAAATCTCCAAAAACAACAGTAAAGCCTCACTCACACCGTGTAAATACTAAAGCAATTGTATCAGTAAT
>OY744607.1:73689726-73694726 GCA_963556255.1 Allolobophora icterica | reverse complement strand
CGTGTCTCTTTGTCTCTCTGTCTCTTTGTCTGTATTGCTCCGTGTCTCTTTGTCTCTCTCTCTCTCTCTCTCTCTCTCTCTCTCTCTCTCTCTCTCTCTCTCTCTCTCTCTCTCTCTCTCTCTCTCTCTCTCTCTCTCTCTCTCTCTCTACCTCTCTTTCTCCGTCTGTCTTACTATCGTCTCTTACCTTCACCTCTGACACCCCACCCGTCCGTAATCATGATATTACTTTTGATGCACACCTCTCCTTCTCTAACCACATCTTCAACCTCTCGCGCTCCTGCTTCATCCACATTCGTGACGTATACGCCGCATCCGACCCATGTTGGACCTTAAAACTGCCTCTGCCATTGCTACCTCCATTGTTCATTCAACGCTTGATTACTGCAATTCCCTCTTCCTCAACCTCGAATCCACCAAAATCAAGCGTCTGCAACTTATCCAAAACTCACTAGCCAGACCTGTCAGTAGAACGCCCAAACATCATCATAACAATCCCATCCTCAAATCACTACATCATCATCAGTGGCATGCCCCACTCCGGAGCGAGGGCGTTTCCACAATTCTCTGCCAACCACTACGATTCTGCGCACGACTCCAGGCAGTACTCAGTCCAAAGCCCAGGTCCGTGTGTGTCTCCTCGGTCGTCCAACCGAACTCTTCCAGGTCTTTGGAGGCCCGCGGTTCATGGCGCGCAGGGCTCTCGCGTGGTCCTGGCGTTCTTCGCCTCGCGCATAATGACCGAACATTCGGAGTCTCCGTGCTTGTATCATCCCCAGCCCAGGTAGGTATTCGTGCTATTCTCAGGTATTCCTGAGGACGGACAAGGGCACGGCGAGTCAGTACGTCGTTGGTCGACCCACCTTATTTCTGGATGACTCGTCCATCTGACTACCTTGCGTATACCTGGCGCTACCAAGGGAATTATACGCCGCAGAGTTTTCAAATCACTACATTGGTTAAAAAATCCCAGAGCGAATCCACTTCAAAGTCCTATCAATAACCTACAACTCCTCCACAATATTCCCAGCCCAAGTACCTCCGTGACCTCTTAATAATAATCTTCGTTTAATATCTTCAAACGAACAACAACGCAGTATGATTACAAATCAGTATGAACGGATGATCACAAGTTATTACAGGAGTCGAATTTAACTGTACACGGCAGCCATGCAAGGCGCCCATCACGTCCTACATCTCATTTTCACAAACGCGCCATCTCGCGAATGAAAGGCTGAATGGACCTAAATTTGGGGATGTTGCGGGAAGCGATCCCGCTACCTCTTGCTCTTCACGCCAGTGATGTTACCACTACTCTATGGACCCCCCCCCCCATCATCCTGGCAACTCGCTACACCCGCTCCTCCTCCTATCTCACTCTTTCTCGACCCCCAGTTACTACTCATCTCGAGTTCTCTAAGCGAGCCATATCCAACACAGCACCACACCTCTGGAATGATCTCCCTCTGAATTCCGCAGTTTCTCAGTTCCTCCATCATCACTGCAACCCGTCCTCCATCCTCCTCCTCATGTTCCTCTATCTATGACCCCCGGGCTTTCCACTGAAAACTGAAGTCACCTTTTCAAGCACTCCTTGCCTGACTCATCTGATCCTCCTCCTTCCAATTATTCTCGCGCTAAACGACACTCACCTTGACATCTGCTCTGCCTATTCTCTTGATCTGGCCCTCTGGAAACCAACCTTGGACCTCTGTTCAACAACTCTCTGGAAAACTCCCTCTGATTCGATGTAGCGTTCGTAAATAGGCTGTTGCCCTGCACTTGGCCTTCGAGTAGAATTTTCGAAGTTTGGAAATCACGATTACGATTATGTACCATGTACAATACGTTTATAGCGAACTATATAAAAATATTTTAATATAACGGACATATACATATGCGCTACATTTCATTATATTTATATGTTATAACATTATTTATTTATATATATATATATATATATGGTTTTTTATACATATATTTTCATATAGGGCCTACGATGTGTATATATACACCAACGCCTACGAAACTCACACATTAATCTCTGTCTATATATATATATATATATATATATATATATATATATATATATATATATATATATATATATATATATATATATATATATATATATATATATATATATATATATATATATATATATATACACATATATATATATACATATATATATAATATTTCCATGTGTGATTATAGCTAATTATATATAAGTATATACAATATTATGTGTGTATATATATATATATATATATATATATATATATATATTTAGAGAGAGAGAGAGAGAGGGAGGCGTGGACGACGTATTGTCTCATTTTCCTGGTATACCTTAATGTTCGCTTCGCTGCAGTAAATCGTTGCTTTTCTGGTGACGTGGATCCTATAGACGATTGTTGCCCATATGAAACGCCCCATCATGAACACACCCATGCAGCAGCAGCAGTAGCAGCAGAGGATAGAGGGTATGCAATGGTGACTTCGGGGGTCACAGTTGCCGAGGATTCAGAGGCTGGGCGACGTTAGGATGTTCTAAGGAGCATGAAGTGGGATTTTGTAAGGAGCACCGCTGTCCTCCTCCCTCCCTCCCTCCCTCCCTCCCTCCCTCCCTCCCTCCCTCCCTCCCTCCCTCCCTCCCTCCCTCCCTCCCTTCCTCCCTCCCTCCCTTCCTTCCTCGGAGCCAACGGATGCTTAATTAAATCTGGAGCGGTCAGTTGATGAGCAGAAGTCGCCTAATTACGACTGACCACATCGCTGACCGCGGTGGATGACCAGTGGAAGGACAGAGACGTCTAAAGCAATGCGAGGTTGAGGGTTCGACGCTTGGCTGAAAAAAGGAACTGAACCATAAACAGATAATTAATATTATTTTTATTCATTACTATTGTTATTATTATTATTATTATTATTATTATTATTATTATTATTATTATTATTATTATTATTATTATTATTATTACTAGTACACTTGTATTACTACTACTTCTACTAATTTTATTACTATTAATTTTATTATAATCATCGACATTTTAAACAGCAAACATGCACTGAGGGTTAAAGCGTGCAATGTCACACAGAAATGTGAATCCGAGGCTATGCAGCTGTTTTCAGACGACGGACTCTTCGTTTCCTAATGTAACGTCATTCAATGTCATTCAGTGTCATTCGGTGTCATTCAGTGTCATTCAGTGTCATTCAGTGTCATTCAGTGTCATTCGGTGTCATACAGTGTCATTCAGTGTCTTCTGTTGTTCGACGTGGTGTGGTGTTTGTAGTGTAGTTATTGTAGTTGTAATGGCAGATTTTTACAGCGCCAGCTGGAAAAGAAGATCTCCTCTCTTCCTCTTCCTCCGTCTCCTCTTAATGCATTTCCACCTGAATTCGTGATCAGACTCTGTTAACGTTCATTGCAGTTTGGATCGCTTCCTCATCCTCTTCTCCTCCTCTTCCTCCTTATCTTCCTCGTCCTCCTTTTCCTACTCTTCCTTTGCTTGCACTTACTCCTCATCTCCGTCTCCCTCCTCCTCCTCCTCCTCCTCCTCCTCCTCTCCGTCTCCCTCCTCCTCCTCTCCATCTTCTTCCTTCTCCTCCTCCACCTCCTCTATTTCCTCCTCCTCCTTTCACCTTCCTCTTCTTCCTTTCGCCCTTCCATTATTTTCTCTTTTGCTCCTCCTCCTCCCTTCTTCCTTCTATTCCTCCATTCGCCCTTCCCTTCCCCTTCCCTCTTCCTCCTCCTCTTCTTTCTTCCTCTTCCTCCTCCTCCTCTTCGTCTTCTTCCTCCTCCTTCTCCTATTGATCCGTTTGCCTAGAATAATTAAGTTTCTTGTCGGATGGGTCCGCTTTTTTCGACCCGCCGTGTAAGAACATTCGTTCGGACTCAAGGGAAGACAGCGCCGGTCATTTCCCGACCCACTCCCTCCCTCCCTTCCCTACTCCCTCCCTCCTCCCTTCTTTCCTCCCGTACTCCTTCCCTTCCTCCCTCTCCTCCATTCTTCCGTCGATCCTCTTCCGCGCTATCTGCCTTCATTCGGGGTTTGTTTGTTATTTGAGAGGGAAAAGGCGATGGAGATATTGGAAGAAAGAGAGAGGGAGAGAGGGAGAGAGATAGCGAGGGAAGGATAGAGAAATAGAGAGAGACGGAAGTGAGAGAAGGATGGACGGATAGATTTTTGGATTGAAGGACTGAATTGTGGATGGATAGGTGGATAGATGGATGAATGAACAGATAGCGAGACAGACAAATAGATAAACAAATAAACAAACATAGGCAGACAGATAGAGAGATAGATGGAGAAAGAGAAATTGATTTTAACAGAGCGTCATTTGTTGTCTCAATCGATCTTCTTGTTGCACGCGTTGCACCCGTTGCATCTCGTTGTCCTCTCAGATGCAACCGAATATGTGGACGACGTATCCATGCGTCGACAACGACCTGTTTGGCGAATGTCGTCGCTAGGTGGCCGCACGCATCGTTGATTCGTTCCGGTTGAGTGATTCCGTTGAATGCTTCCTCTTTATTCATCTCTAGATCGGAGGCAATGGATCTGGATATGCTGCTAACCCATATATGCATCAACCGATCCAGTTCATTCTGTATAACGCTCTCTTCATAGACAGACAGACAGAAAGACGGATAGACAAACATGGAAACGGACAGACGGATAGACAGACATTATTACAGATACATGATTGTATTAAGGTGTCTACGCATCGGATGAGTTTATGCCTGAATGGCGCTACAAAAAATAAAATAAAATAAATTAATATTACATGTAGTCAAAATTACGATTGCCATTTGACAAGTACATGCATGACAGAGACACTACTATGAAGAGAGAGAGAGAGAGAGAGAGAGAGAGAGAGAGAGAGAGAGAGAGAGAGAGAGAGAGAGAGAGAGAGAGAGAGAGAGAGAGAGAGAGAGAGAGAGAGAGAGAGAGAGAGAGAGAGAGAGAGAGAGAGAGAGAGAGAGAGAGAGAGAGAGA